>JASXSY010000381.1:0-232104 GCA_034509805.1 Sipha maydis | reverse complement strand
CCAAACGATTAATGTCATGTTATTTTCGAGTCATATCGCGATGTAGGAATGATAACAACAACAATAATAATAATAATATATAGCGTGGACGCGTCCTCGCTTAACGGCCGGTCGCGTGCGGCTGTCGTCTTTGAAATGACGGGACTCGTGGCGGCGGTGCCCCGAGGTCCGCGGAAAGTAAAAGTCGATGTTAACATCTGCGCGCACGCGCGCGGTTTCCTCTCCCCACCCCGGCTGTGACATTTTACGCACCACGCGACGTCCGTCTTCATCTCGCGGACCGCCGGAGGAGAGGGATGGTCGCGAATACCGTTTATCGCGGCCCGGAGGTGGGGTACCAATGACCGTACCGGTGGCACGCGGTCCGGCTGTTATAGGTCTACGCGAGCGCGCCAGCTATCGTCATCGGTCGCGGAACTCGCGGTGTCGACCGCCGCGTCGCGTCCTCGTCGTCTCCGGCACAGCGATCAGGTATTATAACCAACCGCCACGCGGCAAACGCACCGTGTTGACGCGTGTACGGTTCTTGTAGTTTTTTTTCCTCCCATTATTTCCACGTGCATTCGATGCGTTAGCGCACGTTTACCCGTAACCACTTTAAACCTCGTACAACAACTACAGAAACGCGCCAGATTATGTATCATACGCATATACATAAATTATGTCATGTCTTGTGGCGGTGCCTGAGAGTCCTGCAACGATCCGAGTATTAAACAACATTCAATGTGCAATAATAGTTGCCAGCGATATATACATGCTTATTCTTATCCTGTAAGTGATGCCCCGCGGCCAGAATATTTATTATTACATAGGTACTTAAGGATGCCTACTGCAGTTGGTCACAGCTCTAGAAAACAATCCCTACTCACTGATCCTGAAGATGGATATATTTATTTTGTAGGTCGTAATAAATATGCGTAGGTTTTGGACGTTGCAGACTCCAGAATCGTACGTCATGACGCGGATGTTGTGTTTCCTCCTTGTCACTGATTTTCAACCCGAGTCACGTACGGAAACAACAACAACAACAATAATAATAATACTTCATCAATCAAAAAAGAAAAGAAAGTCAAAAAAAAAGAAAAAAAATTAGTACATTTTTATTATAATTCCCGAACGGATATGTGCATACGAGGTTGATAACAGCATGCGGTCCTGCTTGATGGCATACACAATATTCAAAGGCGACCGCGCATTCACCGAATGAGCTGGTTGTATAGGTATATATTATATACTTATGAAGTAAGGTTATTAAACTTAACACATGCGAAAATAACAGAAAACCAGTTTTAAGTAGTCTGGGAAATTATTTTTATTTTACTTTTATGTGTTATGTAATGTGTGTAAATGTATCACTTATAACTCTTGAGATTTATCGAAATCGATTTTCGTCAATTTTTCAACAGAAATTATACTTAAATATTTCCATCTATCTGTACACAAATGAGTTTTATTTTTAGTTTTAGTTTTCTAAATGTTTAATTCCCAAATGTCTTCAATTTTTAAACTGTAGATATTTAATAAAATAATAATAATTCAATTGCAAAATGTTCATTAAATTTATGTATAGAAAGGAAACACAAACAGTTGGTATGTTCTAAACGATTATTTTTAAAATATGAATAGGGTGAAATAGCTATTCATTTTGTAGCAATATATGAGATTTTTTTGTTATAATTCAGTCGGAACTAAACAATTGTGATCTAAATCAAATATTTATCCTTTATATAGATAAATTAGAAATTTTACACATAAATGCATGAGATATTTATACCAGATATTAAATTTGACTTTAAATAGCTTATAAAATTTAAGATAAAGCAATATTTAACGAAATAGAACCTTTACATTATATATATTTTAGGTTAAGATATCGTTCGATATTTTGATTATTATAATCTTAAATTTTGAAAAATAGTTTTATTTGAATTCTATAATTATATCTTGATTATTAAGATGAATATAAGTTTCATTTTATTTAACTGAATTATTTGAAAACACTTACTATTCGTTTTTATTTTATTATAAATGATAACTACCTAAACTATTTTTTCTATACCTCCTCTAAATAAATGTTGAAATAAAATAATACACACATTATTTATAAATAATAATAAAAAAAATTATTTTCTTCATATTTTATAAAAATTAAATTTAAAAAAAAATAATTTATAGTTCTGATTCTTTAAAGCTAAATGTTTTCAATGTAAGTAAAAAAATATTATAATAAAAAAATTTAATATTATCTACTTTAAACTTATACCAAATAATATAAATAGGTAGAAATCTAGAAAACTCAAAGAAAATGTTCAGTGTTAATTCATTTAATTAAATGAACAATTTAATGTACATAAAACTATTTGGTTTTCTTCTTAATATACTGTTTTTTTACTAAAAAAAATAACCAAATAATCCAACTAAGAACTGTTTTTTGGAACTCATTTTATCTTTTTTTATTTGCACTGATATATATATATATATAAATGTTTATCATAAATCTTCCGTTCAACGATTTTATTTTTTTTTTTTTAATGAACACTATTTTTGAATAGTGAATATTCATCAAAATTGATGAATACGCTGTTTTTTAACCTAACTATCCTAACTGAAGTAATATATTAAATACAATATTAATGAAATATATTTTAATTACATACGTTAGCATTTTTTTAGTTGTTTGTGTTTTAAATTTAATAATACTATTATATAAAATCAAATATAATAAACAGCGATTGTAGATAAATACAATTACATATCGTATGCGTCTAATATCCAGTAAAGAATTTTGGCATATTTTATGGTGCCCCATTTCGTTTCCAACACAATAATAATCCATACAATCTTTTTCCTTCTTTTTTTTCTAAGAAGAAACCTTTTATAAACATGTACCTGCTGCTTTTACTACACTCGCACAGGCATTATATTCTACCTAATGGTTAAATATTTTTGGAATTCCATCTTGAATATGTGATTTAGACCCTTATAATTTATTTCAAAACTAAAATTCGTATATTTTAAGAAACAGAAATATTATTTCAAATCTTCTTGTTAATTTTTCAATTTAGTATTTTGAAAAATATAACATTGAACAGATTCTCTTTTATAATTAAAAATATATATTGTTAATTTGATAAACATACACAATTATTATTTATACATTATTAAAGAACCCAATTATTTTATTTTAAATTTATTTGGTCTTTTTATTCCACAGCTTTAAATATATTATAAGACTTACGTTAAATGCTCGGCATAATTGTTCAACGAAAACTCTTTATAACTACACTATTTAAATAAAGAATATATATTCAAAATTTATAAGAATTAAAAAAGTAATATTTAATAAAACACTTTAAAAACACTATTAATCGTTTTAAACGCACAAACACTGAATAACGTCGAAAAAAAATCGAAACATTTGATACGCACTCATAGGAAATACGGATTCGCACTGTATTTTTGAACTGCGGCGCATGAAGCCAGAATGAGCGCCAGGATCCTGGCGCTGAGTGCCGGCCACCCGGTCAACACCCCACCAACACCCGATTCACACGTGACGATTTCTAATAAATATAAACGTTTTTTACATTTAATATTTTCCGGTACGATTTACGTCAAAAAAAAACAATGGATATAAATGTAATGACTCTTAACAATATTTCGTCGTGTTTAAATAAAAATGTATTGGTACTCAAAATAAAAATGATTTTAAATACCTATATATATATATATATATATATATATATATAGTAAATAAAATTATATAATACGATATAATTATACCATTATGCATTTTATACTTATAACTAAACGACTTTTAATCATTCTTTAAGAGATAATATAATTATTATAATCGATATATCATTGATACCCAAAATGTTTGCTATAATTAAAATTTAAAGAGAATTTACACAAATATTCAATTCAATATAATTCATTCATTTTTTTTTTTTATTATTTAAATTATTATCATTTATACAAATATATATTTAAATATTTAATTGTTATTTGAATTCGAAGAATAATGGTTAAAGAAAAAAGTGAATTGTTTATTAATTATTTATCAACCTAACAGTAAAAGTTATGTAATTGTTAATGAATATTATGTTTATACTGCTATAATTTATTAATTATAAAGAACACAAAAACTTAACTCTAAGTTAAAGTAAGAAATATCAAAGATCATAACTATGTTAAATAATTTGTTTATTTTTTTTATATTTTGAATATTATGATAACATAATACTAATTATAGCCTAATAATATTTGTATTTATATCTGTGTATAACCATACTCGAGCACCCGTTTGATTATGGTTCATTTTTTTTAAGCCCATTTGTAAATAAGAAACATGAACTTCAAAAAAAAAAAGTTATTTATTTTTTTATTACCAAAAAGTTAAACGATAATAATGGGTGAAAAACAAATTAAAATTGGACACAATTTTGAAAATCACATAAAACCTTAATTTTATTAAAACTAATATTGTTTTGTATTTGATTTTAAGTTATTTAATAAAATTTGTAACTTGCTAGCTAATATAAATAATTATAATTATTAAAAAATTATTAATATAAATAATTGATTTCATATTCATATCTTTAGTAATTTGTATAATTATAAATAAACAATTATAATTTGAAAATAGTATAATAATTATTAAGAATATTCGTTACAGTATATAAATAATACATATTAATGACCTACATAAAGTCTATAATTTATAATCCTAATTTAATAATCATTATGAAGGTATATTTTAGCTTTAACTTATAACTATTTCATAGAAGTTGTTGATGTATTTGATATAACAAATAGATCCATTAACAAATTAAAAAAAAAAAATTTATTAAATAACCAATCAATATTAAATATGTGATGATATATAATAAATTATATTACCGATTCGTATGCTAAGTCATTGTAAACATTAGTATGCGTAGGTGTAATGTATTTTAATTTAGACACAAAACATTTTTTTAATTATAAATAACATTTTTGCGAGTACATTCTTACAAATCGTTTTTCCTTATTTGAATATCAACCAGTTTACAAGTCATCTTTAAGTAAACCAGTTTTTGCTACCCCACAAGAAAAATATACATTTTTGCATTCATTTCCCAAGTTAAACAATAATTATTTCCATTTTGACCTTCCAATAAACGGCAATTTTACACCAGAGCCACTTGTCACGATACTGGCGTTTGCTTATGACAACTCAACACCATGTGCTTTTATAATAATTTTGAAACACGTGTAAATAATTGAATATTATGTTAATATTTATAATATTTATAATATTAGTTATGAAACTAATTTTTTTATTTTTATTCAATATTTTTTTCAAAACTAAAAATATGTATTTATATTTAACATCAAAAACAAATTTTTCAAATTTCACCAAGTGGGTGTTTGGTTAAATATTCCTATTATATTTCTTAAAACAACAAATATTTTGTGTTCAGACGTATTAAACAGATATATAAAATTAGAACAACAATACTTAAAAATAGGTTATATACAATTTTTTCTTGAAAGAATAATTTAAAAGTTCTTTTGAATGGAAACCCAAATTTTAGTGTTACGTCTTCATGATGCAACTTATATTCAAATTCATTAAAATAATTGTTTTAAAAATTATGTACATAAAAACTATATTTTTCACAACTAAGGTCTAAATAGGATTAGGATTAGGATTGATAAATAATTTTTAGTAGTATCGTCAAAGATTAATTTTAAAAACATATAAACAATAAACATATTTACATTTCATTAAAATTCAAACTTTTTAGCTGTATGTAAATTAAATTATTATAAATTAAATCTAATAACACTACATACATGATATATATTTATACTTATCATATTTTTGTTTATAAATTATAGTAAAATATTCCAGAAAAAATTAAGTTTATAGTTCGAGATTTTAGTAGGAGTCAAAAATTATTTTTAATAAAATTATGATATATTTATATAAACATCAATAATATATATATAAATTATCATAATATATAATTTAAAAAAATAATGTAATGGCCTTACCTATACACCGATCTGTATCACACAAGAATTTATTTAATAAGAACTCTAAAAAAACTATAGATAAAATTGTTTAGTTGTTAGAACTCATTTATCTTAATAAAATTCACAAATTTTAATAAAATAAAAAAAAAGTTAAATCATTTCTAAAGCTCATAATTAATAACATTAATGATCTTAAAATAAAAGTATTTAATGTAAACGTAAATATGTACTACATCACCATATAAAAGTAAATTTATTTTAGATTTTAAGTAAATCAAGGAACACATAAACTATCTAATAATTTTAAATTTTTATCGTGTGAAAATACCTACGCGATATTTTTTAGTATAATATATTATACCTATTATGTGTCAAAATATTCAAAAGAAAACATTTTATATCAATAAATATATATATATATATAATGTATTTTATTTCATAATTGTATTTACTTTAAACCTTTTAAAGTACTTTATTTAAGTTATGTGTTTGAAGAATAAGTTAAATAGTACGTACTTGTATAATGTTTTAATTTATCCTTATTTTTCTGTATAAAGACACATACAATAAAAATGTTAGTACCTATTTATACAATAATACATATAGTCTATAGTACCGTTCCAATAAAATTAAATTATACAGATTAATAATTTACCTTAATTAAAAACAAAATATTTTATTTATATTCTCAAAAATATAATAATCATCTTATTGAAACTATATTAGCGTCATATCAAATAGAGAAATATTAAAATTTATATCTGATAACCATTGAGCCAACTATATATTCCCTATATATTTCATATTCACAAATCTTATGCAGGTGGTCTTATATAAATATTAAAGTGTTCAAATGGGTTTCAGATGTAGAGCCTGAAGGAACATTTTAATAATGTTATTATAATAATTATTTCAAGAATATATATGGTGGATCTATATAAAATATAAATAATGTTATAATTATATCGACGAAAGCCTACTATTATAGAACCAAATGATTATAATACACAGTATATATTTTTCGTCAGCATTTAATTAGGGGACAGTAGTTATATTTCAATTATACAGTAACTTTAATGAATCGACTCAGATACAGGTTGTTTTTGGAAACAACATACATTCATTTTTCTAAAATACCTTTACTTATAGACTGATCCAAAATGCACGAATGTGTTGAATATTTATATCAAAAATAAGTAAAAGTTATGAATGATTTCATGAATATTTATTTTTACATAACTTTACATTTTTCAATAGGTATAAAAATCATTGAATTAAAATTTTTTTTTAAAAAATTAATTTTATTCTCTCTTATACGTAAGAATACTGTAATTAACTGTTTAAATAGTTTATAACAATTGTAGTAATTAAGTTTGTGTATTCAATTTTTATAAAAATTGCATGTTTCATAATACTTCTCATTTAATAAAACAAGATAAATAATTAATTTTCTTACTTTATGAACATTCCTATTTTCTAATTCTTATTATTATTGAAGATTATAAGTAATAGCTAATCTTTATTAAATTAAAAAGAAAACTTTTCACATCCGTTTTATTTTTCACAAATTAATTCTTATAGATAAAAATTTATATTTTCATTAAAATAATATTGAAATCAATTAATGCTAAAAATCCGGTAAGATATTGAAGCCGAAGTGTTTGTTCTTCTCTAATTCCCTTCTACAGAACAGGATATATTACGGTGGATTTTTTATAGGGAGGTTTGATGTATTTCAAATATAGTGTAGATCACTTTAGAATGTATTATTATGGTTGTATTAATTTCATTAATTTAAAAAAAAAAAATAACTAATTAAAATTAAAAACTTCCCTGAAATTGTGTCACAGTGAAATATTTTAGAACTATAAATTAATCAGTATATCATAATTGTATAGTATATAAGTTTTTAATTTGTACATTGATGTAACTTCGAATATAATGACATAATAGTCTCTCAAAAAATTCCACGGATAAAACAATTTATTAAATATTTGTTTGTGTCCATTTGTTTGAAATAATCGTAGTGAAACAATAAGTTGAAACAAAATTATTTAAATCATAAAAACAATTATAACTTTATAAAAGTATAGTGTGACCAAAATAATAAATAATATCTAGATGATTTACTGATATGTAAAATCAATGCTCAATGTAGAAATAATATTGAACATTTAAATTACTTGCCATTACATTGGCAATTCAATTAATTATACAAAATATCTGTATATATGTACTTTAAATATATTACGAAATTGCAACCCTTCGTATATAAGTTAGTCACTATTATTATTAACATATATCACTGCCTTTAACAAACACATACTATATATCATACGAAATAATGAAAACACTTATTATATAATGTGCATTGTCCATATATATATATATATATATATATATATATATAATAAACGTAATAATATAAATAAAAAACAAATAAATTTAATAAAGATATTGTATAATAAGGTCCTATATTATTCTGAATGGAATTAGGATTATAAGTATTTCCATAAATTCATAATTTGGTAATTGTATACAAACTAGAACGCAGAATATAATGTACTTTATGACGGTTGAATCATTAGTAAGTAGCTATATCTATATTTTATGTAATCATCTTATGTAATCATCTTATGAATAATCATTATATTCTGATGAACAGTTTAAGACAAAATTGGACAGCAGTCTTTAATGGAAGACTTTTAATATAATTGATACTTAATACAATAAGTATATTTTGTATTTTAAGGGAATCTAGAATAAAAATTTCGAGATATTGAGTTTTTCATTTGTCGAGTAATTAATATTTTTCTCGAATTTCTCAAATAATAATTTTGATAAGGATTCAGTCGTATTATTCATAAATTATTTGCTAATCCCTGAAGCTCCTAACATGTGTTCAAGAGGAAAATATATAGGTGAACTTAAATTAACACACCATACGTAGGTTGTTTAAATCAGTCATGAAAACAAAACATTTGACCTCGTAGGTATTAAATATTAGGAATAATTGATAAATAATGTAATTAAATTGTTCATGGAAAAAAGGTGTTGAGTTAAGTAAGGTAATGCGACGGTTTCGCTTTGTTCGACTAATATCCTGCCGAAAGTAATTGGAACTGTAGCCCCCTCAGAGTACGGAAGACTTAGTCACACATATGAATAACCATCACTAGTCAAAGGTTTTGCGAGACCAGGAACAGATATTATCACGGGCCCATTGAATTTTTTTTTCGTGAACCCAAAAAAAAAATATTCTTGGAATCCCTTGTGTTCATATGATATATTTTTCTGTATTTTCAAAACGTATGTAAAAACATATTTTCTTAGTATGAAAATAATATTTTTCATCAAAGCATCAACAATATATTTAATATTATTTGTCATTAATTTATTGTTACTATACTATTTATACTGCAATACAGGTACCTAATAAGCATATTGTTGGTATTAAAGATTAAAATACTAGAAAAATGTTCACATGACAGGGGCATTTGTTATTAAATTTTAAAAACAAAATTATAGGCTTTCAAATTATTAAATTCCATGAAAGGCTCCTAAAATGGCGGGTCCCTGGGCATCTGCCCCTCCTGCTTTTCCCTTCCGTCGCGACGGACTTACAGCAACCGCCTGCTACCACTTAGGTACTGTTTAAATACGTTATAGTAACAAACATAGTACAACAAAACATACACAATTATACAAACATGGATAATATCATCCGGGAGTGACACATTCACGTTATTATTATTACTATTATTTATTTTGACGCTCCAACGCCTCGTCCTACAGTTGGAAAAGAGCGTCAAGAGAGCACTTGGCATGTGCCTATATCGCGATGCACGATATTATTATTGTATTGCATTACGAATAGCATATACTTTGTAATAGGAAACGATGTCCGATGACGATCGTTTAATTATAGACCTGCTATGACCAGATATGACGGGGGGATAACACCTTACCGATAATATTCATGGTCGAGATTTTTGACTGCCCTTTAATTAACGAATCGTCGTTAATCGTTTATCAAAACCGACAACCCGAAAACGATGGTACGTCTCAATTATTATTATGATATCGCTCAAGGCATGAACAGTACGTGGTACGTGTAACTGTATTGAACCCAGAACGAAAACCGCCTACACCGCTATCCAGTAAAACACATAAACACTATACATTGTGTATAATATAACCACCGATTTTCGTTTCTCATTATCATTACTGTTATTAATCGTTAAAACTCACTTATCGACATCGTGACCGCGGAGTTGGTTTTCTTAACAACGGCGACGCGCGATCACTTTGATTATCCAATAACTGAGACTGATGGGATTCGATAGAAAATGTTTTGAAATCGACTAGAAAAATCGTTTGGATTGTGTACAATATAATCGTAAAAATGTCTTCCGCAACCCGATGTGGACTTAGTTGTAAACGGTTATAGCAACGCGGTGACCACAGATCCGCGACAATGTTCAATTTTTGCGCCTTAAAAACAAGTGATCAAGCCGCCCAACGTGCGGGCGTTACCGCCCGTGGCAACACTGCGTCGGCGTTTAAATCATGCTGGTTGGTTAGGGGAAAGGAGAGGAGCAAAAAATCATAATAAATATTAGTAAAAAAAAAAAAAAAAACCTTATCAAAACCATCCACGACGAAAATCTTTATCAATTTATCGAATATTTATCAGTGGCCTTGCGTGTACGAGTGTGTACATAGCGTTCCGCGTACCGTTGTGTACATATTTTAATATTTATTATTAAAATTGTTTATTGTACGTGCGCCGCAGTTCCGACATCCGGGTACTCGGCCCTTTCCCGACGCATTGAACAACGACTGTTCGCTGGCCTATCTCGTTCGCGGTGCCGCAATGGTGCTACGTTAGGGCGAACGACGCGGAAGTGTTGCTGATATTTGACCCATTAAGTCGGCCATGCCCGTGTCATAGTCAATAGTTCCGAGACGACATGAACTGCCATCAAATACTAAGTGGTGCCTGCAACGCTGGTGACCGGTGTTTCGCCGTCGGCAGTGTTGAAGGCGTACCGTTCACCGTAAGTACTTATGGCCAATAGTAACCGATCAATAATCAACGCGTGTTTAAACACAAATTATGTTTTATGTGTAGGCTTATGCGGCTGGATGTAATATCGTCATTTTGGCGAGCACGTTTGAACGGGTGCAAATCATTCCTGGTGCAATACACAATTATATCCGTATCAGTTGTTTGGATTGCTCAACAGATACGGGCAAAATAGCTGCCGCCTATGACAATCAGATATGTGTTTTTGAACCAACCCCTTTGGTTTGCAAAAATTCACCTCATGCAAGTTCATTCTTAGTTTCATTTTATATTTAGCTATTACATTGTTCTATGACACACCCATAAATATAAACAAATGCATAATGAATGAAATTATCACATACAATTAAAAAAATTAGGAGGGAAAGTAAAGTATTGAATACAACTATTTCATTTAAGAAATATGATGATTTATTTTTATTGATTAACCCAATTAATTGACATGATTATGTTATGTAAAATTATATTATAAAAATAGAATAATAAATTATTGTTCTAAAGCTCAATTAAAATTATAAGAACCTACCTATGATTTTTAATAGGTATTTGTGTTCATATTTTATAAAATTATAAAATTGATAATAACTATTAATAATTGATTGTTAAATTGAATGTTAATTTATTTCAGTTATTATTAATTGAAGAGATCTATTATTTAAATTATTTCATTCTTTAAACTTATTAAATAAAAATTATCAAACAAAGTTTTTAATTTAATTTCAAATATGAGGTGACAAATAATGCACTTGAGAATTGAGATGTTCATTTTATATTTTGGGTTAGAGAAAAATAAAAATGTATTTATTTAAAGAAAAATGAATCAATTAATTTGGTTTTAACTATAAAATCGCCCAACACTGCATAATAACATAAAACACTAAAGTTTAATATATGTAAATATATTCTAAAATTTTTAGTTAACCAAAGTTTTGTGTAATAATTAATTAATAGTCTTTTGAATACCTGTTAATGTGTTTTAATTAGTTACAATTTTAATTTTTCAACTTGAATGATTATTTGTTTTATAACTATTTTTAATGAGTAAACAATATTAAACTCAAACTTAATGTTATATTTTACTTTTAAAATTGCAGCAATTGGATTATAAATGGGTAGAGACTGCTAGTTGGCGAACTGCTTGTCGTATTAGTTGTTTATCATGGAATTTGGAAGGTACAAGATTACTTACGGGAGGTACTATTTTACAATTATGGCACCAACAATTACCTGATGAAGCCATGGATGGAAATACTGGTATTTATAATTATTAATTAACTTTATTATAAGTAGTATTAATTGTGCTTTTATAAATAAATTATGTATGTATTATTATTTGGTTACAGTTTAGTATAATCTGTTTTTTAATAATATAATAATATTTATGTCAAATTTTTTTTTTTTTTTTTTAGGTATGACAAGTGATGGAGTAACTTTTGAGATTGGTGAAGAAGCTATACCAATTTCAACTACAACATCCAATAATTGTGAAGTCCGTGGATGGGAAAATGTTTGGCAGAAAGAAACAGCAACTCCAGTAGTTCATATCGCATTTTCACCAGATGGAACATTATTTGCTACTGCTGGTAAAGATGACAGACTAGTCAAAATTTGGTTTGAAAATAAACAATGTAAGTATTATTAATTTTACTATAAATAAAATACAATTGTTTAATGTAAATGTATGTAATAAAATTGGTTGTAAGTAAAAATAAAATACTTATTAAACACAATTTAAGTTTTATTTTTATTGTATATATTTGAATATATACTGTATACTAATATATTATTTTTAAATTATTTAGTACTCTTTCCATCAAAAAGTGTTGATCAGACTTATTCAATGAGTGCTATTTCAAATGCTGGTGATCCAAATTATGGTTTTGTGTATATAGCTCATCCTCGTGCTGTAACACAACTCTCATGGCGAAAAACTAGCAAATACATGCCTAAGTATTTATTTATTTGACATGCCTTTGTATTTATAGTAAATTATAGTCAAAGTAATTTTTCAGGGGATCTGTTTCAAATATGTTAGTAACATCATGTCGTGATAATATATGCCGATTGTGGTCGGAAACTGTTTTACCAGATGATGGTTTAGTAAATATGAGTCATTTTGATCCATTAGCTGCTCATAATCCCCGATTTCGAACCCATAGACATAAACATAGACTTCTTCAACGTCTCAAACACATGAAGTAATTAAAATATAATATTTATATATTTTTAAAATCATTAATATAAATTTAACCTATATTTAGAGCTTGTTTTCATATACGAAGACATGCTAAACATCAAGGTGATCTTGGAACTGGTATCGCTGGAAGTACAAGTTCAACAATACCAACATTACCATCTACATTCAGTGTTCATGATTTTCACAGTTATGGTTTTCACGGTACAGGAATTATTCCTGGGTTACATTTTCATTTAGCTGCAAGTATAAATGCTGAAACAGGTAACTACATTTATAGAAAACAGTTTTTACTATTCTTTAAATGATAAAATCAATGTTTAGCATACTTATTGTAATTATTTTTTTAAATTCACATTTATATAGACATTCCATTAGTGCCTAGTTTATCAAGCACTGACCCCGAAAGAGAACCAAATTTTGTTCTACATTGGCTCAATAATAAAGAAATGCATTTTTCTCTCCAGGCAGAAGCAATACTTAACGTACATAATTTCATAAATTATTATTAATTTTTAATCTATATAAAATATTAATTTATACATATTATTAGGAACTGACCAAAAAAGTAGTAGAAAAAGATGATATGTTAATAAATGATCCTTTTATTATAAACGAACATCATGATATTGAGTATAATGATACAAGGCGTAAACCAAATAAACTTGGTAAAGGTACATCACAGGATGAAAGTGCTAGTGATGAACACAGCTATCCATCAAGTCACCCTACACTTAGGTAATTAAATTATAATGATAGATTTTACAAAATTAATTATACTACATTTTTATCATTATTTTATTGCAGTAATACAACGTCTGTTAATTCATTTACAAATGATACTAATCATATTGCTACTGATTCTCTTGATAATAAAATCGAATGCTTACTTCGAGACTGGCACCATAGTCCTGATTTATTATTTGCTGTTCACCCTATTGATGGAAGTTATTTAATTTGGGTTGTTGATTGGTTGGATGAATATCATCCTGGATCATTTAGACAGGCTCAAGTTTCTTTTTCTACTAGAATACCTAATGCTTTTCCTCTTGGAGATGCTACAACAATGTCTCATAATGTATGTTTATATCATACATCTGGATCAAGTTTACAGTTAGCATTTAGAGATGTAGTTAAAACTGCTGCTGCAGCACCAAGTAGATCACCTAGCGATGTTCATGGTAAATTAATCGTATACATTTTTATATGCTTAGGATAATTAATTGTTTTATTTTAGCTACTAGTGGAGATTATGGTGATTCAAGTCTTCCTAGAGTATTAGAGGAAGATGGTGATTCTTTGGCTGGTGATATTGATCTACATCGTCAAAATGAAACAGTTGAACCATCATCATTAAATGAGAATGGAAAAAGTAATCGACCTATTTTATCTACGGGTGAAGATTCAGGAACATTTAATGATATAATATCTGCACCACCAAGTCCTACTCTTTCAATGGTTACTAAACACACTAATGGAACCCTAAATTTATGGCAATTAACCTTTGCTGATAAATCAAAATTTTCACAAGTCTTAAGTATTGGACATGCATCACGAGCTTCTGGTCATCGTTTCCGTGTTAATGATGTTACCTGTCACCCAGTATTGCCATTGTTATTGACTACTTCTCATCACAATTTATCAGATCAAGAAACTCCTGCTTCTCCATTATCACCCAACCCACCTATTGCTCAACCACCAACAGTAAGTATTATGTACCATTTACATAAAAATGTTTTAAAATAATTTATAATGTTATACTTACAATTTTTTTAATAGGGATTTTGTAGTGAACTTATACTGTGGAGAGTTGATGCAGTTGGACCACTTTCTAAATCTGGTGGTGTTTCAGAACTTGCTCGTATTAATTCCCTTCAAATTTCTGCATTTTCAAATGTTGCTTGGATACCAACATTACTTCCTAGGTACTACTTTAATTAACAATTGTAATAAATAGTATTAGTATATAAATAATTTTATTTAAAATATATTATTGATTTTTATTAGTACTACATTGGGTACATTATCAAATTCTCCAAGTGCTTGTTTTGTGGCTTCGGATGGTGAATGCTTACGTGTTTATCAAGCTGTTATAGATGCTAGAACATTATTAGCTGAAGTATCTAGTTCAGAACACCGAAGTCGAATTGCAGCTGTATGAAATATTGTTTAATATTATAATTTTTTTTTTTCATATGAAAGATTTGATCAATTATTATAGGACTCAATGGTAAGCTTATCAACTGATGTTTCTTCAGAAAATGATTTAAAACATAATTCATTACATGATCGTATCAAAATTGTTTCTCAACAATCTACTGCTAGACCGGGTTGTATAATTCAATTAGATGCTATATCTGATGCAACACATGTAAATTATTACCTTATTTTAATATTAATTTAGGATTAACTGAAATTGAATTGTTTTATTTCATTATAGGATTGGCAGAATACTCAATTTTTACATGTATTCCAAGAACAATTAATGACAGGAGAAAGATCATCTGGTAAAGGCTTAGTAGATGCTATACCTGACTTTGAAAACGAAGAGCCTGATGATGATTTTCAGGAACCATTTTATTTAGTTGTACTTGAACGAACTGTTCAGGGTACTACTGTACATATGTGGCGTTTAATTATTGCTTCTCAACCTGATAATAATCGTAAGTTTTATCTTATATTTTAATTTTTAATACATTCATATTTTATTTTATAATTAGCTTTCAGTGAAATAATGATGTATGTACCCGATAGTCAATTAGTACAAGATGGTGATGAAATGGACAATTCAGGAAAATTAGGTGCAACAAATTTAGGTGGGGAAGAAAATACTCAGCCAACATTCTCAGCTTTTGCTCCACATGTTTCAATATCAACTACTAAAGTAAATATAAAATTAATTTTCTTAAACAAACTTAATATATTTTTTAGTACATGATACATAAAAAAATTATATTATCATCATATTAAATAACATATATTTAAATATTTATTCATAAAATTAACAATACAACTAAGAAATAGTATGAGAGTATATACTTATTAGTTTTTAATTTTTACTAAATTTAGATTTGTACCCAAGAATTAAATTTACCTGACGGTGTAGATGTCATCCATGCATCTCCTGCTGGGGGACATCTAAGTTCTGCTTCTATTTATCCAGCTTGTTTTGCGCCATATGTATTTGTAACTGCATGTTCAGATAGTACTTTACGATTTTGGAAATGTAAGATTTCAAAAACAGCAGATGAAGTTAGTTATCAATGGGTAGAGTGGGAAATGATAAGAAAAGATCGTAATTCCATGATCGAAATATCAGGTAGAATTTCACTAAAATTTAACTGTTATATTATAATTAACATAACTATTTATTATTTTTTTTTTTTAGGTCAGCCATTAAATATAAGTGCAGCATATAGTGGTCGTATTGCTTGTGCATATAAATATGGAAAATCGTTTACTCGTCCATCAAAAAAAGACCCAGAATCAAGATATGTGAATTTATGTGTTGCTATTTACGAGTGTGAAAGTACTGGTGGTTCAGAATGGTTACTTGAAGACACAATACACATGAAAAATATTCACTTGCCCAAACTTCATATTGATCCTAATGTTGATATGACATATTTACATGATCAAACAATACTATCTTCTAAAAAACATAAATTACAATCAACAGTTTTAAAAGCTTTATCATCAGAAGATTTGGATGGCACAACTGGTAGAAGTAATGGGAGAAATGGTGAAAATGATCAAATTTTAGTCAAAAGTAGTCATGGTAGGTTAAGATTTAAAAAATTTTATGAATTATATAATAATTACTGAATTTTCAGGTTTATTGGCTGTTCCTAGTTTTAGTACTCTTCAATCATTAAGAAAATCTATTATTGAAAATGGAAATACATGTCCATTAACACAAAAACATATTGTTCAATTAGATTGGGTGTCCAAAGAAGATGGATCTCATATACTTACTGTTGCTGTTGGTAGTAAGGTAAATCATTTTTAAAAAATTCTAGTAACAATTTTATTAGAGAGTTATAATCATATTAATATATATAAAATTATTTTTATAAAATTAATTATATTTTTATGCAGATAATGTTATTCACACCAGTATCAAGTGATTTAGCCCAAGCTAATATGAAAGCAATGAAAGAATCACAATCAGTAAACCGTCCAATTTTACGAAAAGCTTCATCATTAGCATCTCCCAATTTTGTTGACGAAATAAGGTAAATTTATTATAAATAATATATTTAATATATTGACGTTAAAAGTTAATAACTATATTTATTTTTTCGTTAACGGTTATATAATATGAATATAAAAATTACGTTAGTCATTTTTAATATTAAATCAAATATCACTTTTAAGTAATCTTTTGATAAAAAAAATTAAAAACCGTTTGAAGTATTTTTGCATAGTAAGATTACAACAAACAATTTTTATTATTAATAACTTACTTGATAAATATTAAAAAATTAATATCTGTTAAAAATCACTTTAATTTTCTAATGTAGTTATACTTTTTTATTATTAATTAAAAATTAATACTTATTATCCAGAATTCCTTAATATATGTATTTTTATTTTTTATACATCCTAAATAATTACTCAGATGGTTTAAACAGTATTATATTTTATAATTTGTAACTTTTTTAGGTGGATGAAACTTAGAAAAATTGATCTTACTACAGCAGATGGTTTACCTCCCCTTCCCATGCAAATATCTTGGGTAAGAGATGGTATATTAGTAGTAGGTATGGACAGTGAAATGCACGTATATTCACAATGGAAACCAAACTCATGTAAGTTTGTTGTGTATAAATAACTGATTAAAAATAAATACTGAAATAATTTTTATTATACTTAGACACACAAAAAAATGCTTTGCCATGTTGTAAATTAGTACATCAAGAATCAGATGAGCTTCAAGATACTAGAAATCTAAGAGATGAAGATCTTAGAACATTAGCTCATGTAAATTTACATAGAAATAAAAATGAATTAAATGTTTTTAATTTTTATCTTACAAAATAGGAAACATCACAAAGAAGATTGGCTAATGTTAGTTCCATGCCTCATTTGTCACGTGTTAGCTCAATAAATTTAAATATGTTAACTGCAGAGACAAAGAAAAAGAAATTAGGTGTTCAAAATGGTGACTCAACAAATAATATGGATTCTTATATGCCTGATTATGGACTTTTTGAAGCTAGTCGTATAGCATGTCCTGTGCTACCTCAGTATCATCCTAAACAACTTATGGAGTTATTAAATTCTGGTAAAATACGTTGGGTTAAAGCCATTCTTGCACATCTTGTCAGGTAATTAATGGTATAAATAATAACTTTTATTAACAAAAATTAAAATAAATCCTTTTTAGGTGTATTTCTACAACATGTAGTGTAAGACAAGGTGCTGTTGTATGTTCATATTCCGAAGAAGATAATCTTACTCGTCAAAGAGGATGGTCTAGGTCAAGAACATTATCTGTCAGTTATACTGGAGCTGGTTAGTATAAATGACTTATTTGTTAATTATTATTATTATTACCAAATATTAAATGTATTTAATCATATTATTAAAATCATTAGCTTCAAGTCCACTGGAACCTAGAGGATCCACTACTGCAATTCCAGAAGAGCTGATGTTAGATTATGCAGAAATCACTTCTATTCCTCCTTTACCTTTATGGACACTTTTAGCAGCAGATAAAGAAAATGCTAGTACTGGACTTAAACTAGCTGAAGATGAAAAAGATTATAATGAATTATTTAACGGAAATATTTCTACATCAGAAGATAATCTTGATGATATATTGAATGATGAATCAGAATCAGAAAGTCCTCGTAGATGTGAACGTAGATTATCCAACTCAACTGAAAAACAACAATGTTTACTTTCCCATTTTGGACCAAGACAAGGTCAACTTTTATCTCGTCTATTAACTCATACACATTTACCTGGTTTATCAAGTTTAGATCAAATGCACTTGTTAGCTCTTGCTGACACTGTATCTACATGTAATACTGATTTTGCTGACAGATTTGTTGATAAAACTCAATTTACTAAAGACAGTTCAGCTCCACATGAAGGTGAAGTATGTTCGGGTAAGTTTTGAATTAATAAAATTTAAATTGCGAAAACTAATAACTATACAATTCACAATTTAGATTCATTAGATGACTGTGGTCTTAGATTCTTATTAGCAATGAAGCATTATAATTATTTATTGCGATGTTTGGGTGTCGCACAGCGTACACAATTTCAAAAAAGGGGAATGTGTTCAGCAGATATTGCATGGGCATTTCACTCTGAAAGTGAAGAAGAGTTATTACAATTAACACCTTCTTATGTACGAGGAACTCCACGTTGGTCAGCCTTAAAAGAATTAGGGGTTGGATGGTGGCTTAGAAATCAAACATTATTGAGGACATGTATTGAAAAAGTAAATTGTTGCATTTGCAATATTGCAATTATAATGATTATATTACAATTTTATACAGATTGCAAAAGCAGCTTATCAGACAAATCAGGATCCTTTAGATGCTGCTATATTTTATCTTGCAATGAAAAAGAAGTCTTTAGTTTGGGGGCTATTTAGATCCAAGAGAGATGAGCGAATGACTCAATTTTTTTCTAATAACTTTGCTGAAGATCGTTGGCGTAAAGCTGCATTGAAAAATGCATTTGCATTACTAGGAAAACAACGATTTGAGCATGCTGCTGCATTTTTTCTTTTAGCTGGTGCTCTTAGAGATGCAATTGAAGTGAATATTTTTTAACATAATCTTTTAAATATTGATAAATATTAAAATATAAATTAATAATATAATCAAATCTTATTTAGGTATGTTTAAATAAATTAGATGACTTACAATTAGCTATGGTAATAGCACGATTATATGAAGGTGAAATTGATTCTACTCCGCCAAGTCTTAAACGCCTATTATATGAGGTATTTAAGTAAATAAAATTAAACAATTTTAATCTTAATTTAATTAATATTATTTAGGAAATTCTTGGTTGTGATCAAAATGGTGAAAATCAAAAATTGTCCATGGCTAATCCTGATCCCTTCTTACGTTCTATGGCACTTTGGATACTTAAAGATTTTACTGGAAGTCTTAATACCTTGGTTCAAACAAATGTTGGTACAATGCATCCACAATATAATGATGAAGAAAAACAAGAAACTTCAGCTGGTATATTTAAATATAATTTGTATTTCCATGAATATCTAATTTATATATTTATCTTTATTATATGTAGCAAATCCAAATGTGTTCAATTTCTATGTTTATCTTCGAACACATCCATTATTAATAAGACATTATTTGGCATCTACTTATCAAGATAAAAAAAATCATACTGTAGTATTATCAGGATTTAGTTATGGCTCTGATGTTAGATGTAGAGAAACTTCAGATAGACAGGTGCATAAAAATTTATATTTTTACTAAAAATTTGATGTTAATTTTTATCCTGTATTTCAGTTGATGTTAGAAGATTCCATTTCTTCATTAGAAAGACAGTTATATTTCAAAACTGCTCATGCTCATTTTAAAGCAGGATGTCCTGCACTCGCTCTTGAAGTTTTATCAAAATTACCCAGTAAAATAATGGACCCTTCAACAGAACAGTCAAACAGTAAGTGGATTTTTATGAAACTATTACTATATTTAGTTTTTATACCTATTTTTAACATTTCTCTTCTTTACTTTTCCCTTTACTCCTACCTCTCATTTACACCCAACAGCTCTCTTCATAACATATCTTATTTCTTCTAGATCATCTCAGCATATTCACTCTAATTTTTCCATAATTGATGGCAATTCTTAACTGACTATTATAACTTATATTTTATAACACTTAAACAATTTAAAATTAAGTAGTTATATTTAATAATCATTCCTTTATATTTAAAGTATTTATATATCTCAAATTTTGAGAAATTCATGATTTGGAAAAATATCAAGGTTGAAAAATTTCAAATTCAAAGTTTATTGTCTTACATTTTTGCTTAATAATTGATAAATAATAAAAAATAAAAAATCCCTATGGGGCGATTAATTATTTTGACTTTTCTAACTTCCTACAATTAAAATTATTTAAAAATAAATTAATAAATCTACAACCTCACAACTTTTACATCATTTAAAACTATTTTGGGTTATTTTAATTTATAGTCCTTAAAAGCTTTTATAATAAAGTATATTTGTTTGTAAAATTATTTATGATACAATTCTGAATACTCTAGTAACAAATCAATATATAAATAATAATATCAAAAGTATTATCCATTATAATTACTTAATTTATATTTTAAGTACAAATACTTTTTCATTCAGTATTTAATGATATTGTATACCAGTAGTGTCCAATCTTTTTTCCTCACCGGGTAACTTTGATTAACAATTATCTTCGAACAGGCCACCAATTATAAAAGTATGAATAATTTCAATTTTAATCTAATAATAAAATTTTGTTATACATATTAGGTATACAATACATATGTATACATATTGGACTTGTTTTCATATATTTTATTGACTATTGAAAATATTATAGATTGATGTACATGCTGTAGGTACATACTCATTTGATCAGTGCTCTATTCATATCATATCATATCAGTGCACTGTTCATATTGGTATTAAATTGTAAACAATTACTGAGAGGGATTGTATTACAATTATTTGCTTTAACTAGGAATTCTAAAAATGTATTAGAGTATAGTACATAATATTTTTCAATTATACATTTCAATTCTAAACTAAAATGTATTAATAATTTATTCCTTAACTCAGTGCTTGAATTATTATAAATTAAAATTAAAATATGTATAATCACACATTCACAATAGCTTGTAGTTATAATATGTAGAAGAATGTTGAAGTAAATTTGGATAAATATTACAACAGTATTTGAATTTTGAGTTTCAGAGATTTTCAAAAATGCTCAATATCAGATATTTATTAATATTCTAGCTTATTTTTATGTTTGGTATAATCACATAAAAAGTTGTTCATTTTGATTCTTAATACATCTAAGGCTATTAATTTTTTGGTAAAAATAATTTTGGTCTCTTACATTTTAATATTCTACTATTAAAATGCATTATTTTTATGACCTTTCTCATTTTCTTTACAAAAATGTAGCTAATTAAAAATCTATAAAATGTGCATTAGTTCTACAAATCTATTTTTTTATATAAACCTATCAACTTTTCAGTGCTTTGAGTATTAATGAAAGATAATTGTAATAATCATACATTGTACTGAAATGTTACCTGTCATTTATTAATCATGCTTTCAACATTCTAGTAAAATAATTTTACCAGTTTTTATATATGTTTATAAATTTATATCTTTTGATTAATATCTTTATGACTTATGGGAGAAGTTTCAAACAAATTCAATGTTATTATAAGACTTGTTATTTATATATTTTAATGTTCCTATACTTTTTAGAAATTTAGAAATAATTATTATAAATTATAATGAATTATTATTTAATTATTATTTAATTATGGTTGAGTGAGTATCTTTTATAACTTGATTAAATTATAATAGTCTTAAAATATTATTACACCATTATCATTAATGTGTCAAAATAAGCAAAATAAAACAAATTCTCATTATGAAATATATTGATTGAGTAGAGTTTTTATTTATTCAATGTCTAAATAAAAATAAAAAATTGCTTCAAATGTTAGTAACTAAGTTATAAACTCATAAGTCATAACAATAGATTGTTCATTCTTTTTCAATGTCAGTGGGTGGCGCAACACATAAAATCAATAAACATGTATAATTTCAATTGATAAATTCTGATGTTTGAATTTTTTATTGTCATAGTATGTTTTTTTTTAATGATTTAAATGAAGAATCATTTTTTCATAGTTATTCTTTATAAATTTATAAGTTATAGTACTTAATTAATTTATAATTTATATTAAATCTATATTTTATAATATATATTACTTATAACTCCCGAGTTAATTTCTAACATATGCTAACCCAACTTAATAAATTATGTTATTTTTTATTTGTGCATCATAAATGTTCAAACAAGAAGTTTATGTTTATAAAGAGTTTAAAATCTTAATTAATAATTAAGAAATAAATTTAAGTTTAATGTTACTAATTAAAACATTTTTAAGTTAATTAGTCTATCTTTTTTACATTTTATCGTATTTCATAGATGTTCTATATTAATAAAAAAAATAAAGAAAAACCATGATTTTAAATTGTATTTCATATTTTCTAAAAAAAAAAAAACTTCAAATTAATGATTTGTTACTTTTTTGGTAAATAATTTATAGTTTCAATTTACAATTTTAAAACCCCATTTATTAAAACAACAATATGTATTATAATAAATTTTATTAAACTTAAATATTTTTTCTTAACAATTAAAACATTTTTTTCAATCTTTAGAATTTCAGTTCATATAATTTAAATTTAATTTAAATTTGTCTCGATGAAATATTTAAAAATGATGAATTATTTTGATCAATTTAATTTTAATAATAATATATAAGTAGTAAAATTAGTTTAATCAATGCTTAAGTTTTTAAATGAACTTATATCATTTTTATCGTTATCGTCAATTGTTGTATCTACTTCATCTTTGACGTTACCATTTCTAAATTTTTCTTCTTCCAAAAAGTAATCACGATTTGCCAATAGTTTTTTCTTCAAAATTTCTATAGTTTTAAACAATATTTTTTAAAAACACGTAAAAAAAAAAAAATTTGAATTTACCATTCGTTTCGCTCATATCAGGCGCAAGACCACCATAATCCTTTGGTACAACTTTTTGTGGCAATGTTTTTATAAACTCATTAGTCTTTGAAACTGATTTTATTATAACCTATAATAATAACAAAAATGTTAATTGATAATATAGATTTAAAATATTGTATACATTTTTACTTTATTTATTAACGAAGAGCTCATAAATGGTTTCATTGTTGAGAATACTCTTTCAGTTCCTGAAGTGACGTTAAGAACAAATATTTTATCAATTACGAAAGACGTACCCTCCTAAATATATATTATGATTGTATTAATTAGTTATTTTTGTATTCAATTACTTATTCATATATATATTAAGAAAATAATTAAATGTAACCTGGACGTATGTCATTAAATTCCTTGCATTAGATAGGGAATACCGTAATGCATGACTTAGGCCAAAACGACTTGAATCAAGTACCATAATATAACCCGACTTAGTACCATATTCAATTTGGTCTAGTTCGATAGCCATAAAAGTTAGTTTTGTCGCCACAGTTGGATAATATTGTGAAGAATCGATTATTTTCAACTGCGACCATATATAACTGTAGCGTGTATCTTCGTCCGGAATTATGTTAATATTACTGAACAAATTATATTTGTTTAATATTTAAAAATTCTTAAAACAAAGTTTATGATAAAGATATGCTCATTTAAGCTTACACCACATCCAATTGTCTTTGATTAAAAGGGTGTGCTGGATCTCTTGCTGAAAAGTATGGAAGGCATTTCTTAGCTCGTAAAGTGTAGCATTGGCGTATTACATTTTTTGCGTATTCTTTATCGTAATCACAAGCATGTAAGAACATAATGATTTGCAGTTCTATACATATAAAATTAAAATAAGTAGATAATATTTTGTTTTTTATGTACTTGTTTAGTAATTATTACATAATTTAAACTCAGTACACTAAAAATATTGATAGTATTGTGTACACCGTTATAATGTCTATCTACTCGTATATACGTTGAAAAATATTCATATGAAAAGATTACTGATTCATAAATGTATAATAAATATTTACAGAAAACCAAGTTTCCAATTGTTCTTTTATTCAAAATGTAATTTATTTTTCTTTAAAATTTGTATTCACTAAAAATTTAAAATTAAATTAAATTTGCACATAATACGTGGCCATAAATACTTTTTTTACTAAAATAACAAAGTTAATGTCTTTTAAAATATTTAGTTACCTAACAATAATATGGTAAATTGTACGTGTTAAAATGTTATTACCTACCTATATACATTTTTACATAGTATACGTATACGAAAAAAAAAGTTAAACACAAAAATATGTAAGTTATTTAATCATCAAAAAAATATTTGTCTCGCCTAAATATTATTGTCAATGAATTCGTAATTGACCTTCTCCTATTAGTTAAAAATTGATTTTCTACAGATGCATTTTTAATGATGAAAAACAAAAATGTTATAAAAATATATGTTGCAATTACATTTTAAATTATAATAATTGATTTTAAAAGTGTATCTATTTTTCCAAGTCTTATTTTAGTCTCATTGATCTCTTATACTTAGTCTACTCACCAATCATTTTTCCGTGTAAATTTATATTTTCATTACTCCACTTTAGAAGTTCTTGTACATCTTCAACTTTTAATTTTGGATTTTTTTCGTACTCCTGATGAGTAGTAACTTTATAAAATTTTTCTAAAGTTTCCATAATTGTTTTAATAGATTCTAAATAGATTTCTATACTTAAGTTTAAAGTATACTATGCTCAAGTCCAACTGTAAAAAATAATTTAATTATAACATTATAATGTTAGAGAGTGGATGTTAACTGTACGACCTCGTTTATGAGACTACCTCTGGAAGTCAACTCTACGTGTCTTCAATGCGTCATTGTCCTTGAATAAAACTGGTCTTGCGTACCTCGTGCTCTAACGCGAGTTTATGATTTGTATTTTTAAATTAAAAAACAAAAATTATCAAAGTACAAAAAAATTGAATAAATTTAGTATAATTTTTTATTTTATTATTTATAATAATTTAATTATTTTTAACAATGTTTAGTTTTGTTTTAATTTTTAATAACATTTACTATTTATATTTTTATTTTTTAAAAGTGTTTAACTTCATAACAAAACAATTCAAAATCTTATAAGAATTTTTTATAGGGTTACAAAACATTATTTTTTATCACTTTAGGTCAATAAACTTTTACCGTTAAAAATTTCTGAAACAGAATTATACTACGTGTGTAAAAATTAAAGATAACAAATATTTAAAATTGACACTCTTTTCATTGATACATTGGTTAATGGTACTATTAGCATCAAAAATAGTATGTGTCATTATAAAATCACATAGCAAATTGTTAGTACTATATAAGGTCTAAAAAATACTAGTAGATATATATTAATGGCAATTTTACAATAATGTATTTAAAATAATTTTTTTGTAAATTAACAAGTTTTACAAAATGAAAAACTATATTCTCAATCCTGGATTGGTGTGTTCAGTCTTCCATTGATGCATTTCTATACCTCAAGTTATTTATTTGGAAGGAAAATTTAAATTACTACAATTCTATTCTATTATATGCAATTTAAACAATGGGACTTAACTTAAAAAATATAATTCATATAACAAAATTATATATTATTTGAGTAATTTTTTGTTGTGCCTATGTTTGTGATTAATTAAAACGAACCTTAGTAAGTGGATGCACGTCAGAAGAACATATTTCAAGTGATTGTAATTTATTGTTTCACTACTCAAACTATAGCGATGGGGCTTATATGTAAAAATGACTTCTATATGGCCCATTATTTATCAATGTTTTACAATTGTATGAATTTTTAATTTATGAATTGTATATTTAAAAATTACTTCAAATCTAGACATTCAAATATCAATTCCAAAAAAAGTTTAATTATTTCAAATTCAGATATTTTTGAAAAGTATAAATGATTTTATGTTAGTATTCAAGTCTTAACAATAAATACTTACACATAAATACTAATTTTATCCGGACATCCGGAATAATACCAAAATTTCGAGTGTTTGTCCTTCATCGCTTCACTGCTCAGACAACTTATTTCCGACTATGTGTAAGTTACTATGCCTGTTGTGATATATTTGTAGTAGTACTTTTTAGTATATTGTAAATTAATCACAAATAATTATATTTGAATAATAATATTCTCAATTAACTCAGTTTTAGGTAAATTAAATAAAAGCACATACAATTGTTAACTAATCATAACAAATTGCAATTTTAAATTTAAATTTTTAGCAATATTAGTAGATAATATATATAAAGTAAATTAATCACAATGACTATCCAATTTTTTAGTTTTAAAATTATATTATACATTGATACCAATTTGTTGCATAGGTACCATTGTATTTAAATCGTAATGATATATTCAAAACTTAATTTACAGATGGTACTAGGCTTAAGGTTAAAAAGTTCTAAAATCTATTTACTTATTACGTTTTGAGATAATTTAAAATTAAACTGTAATTTATTTTTCTAAAAATTTAACATTTTAGTTTAACATTATACATTTTAAACAAATTTTGTTCATTTTTTAAATTTTGTTAATTAAACAAATTAGTTTTTAGTCGAAAATGGGTTTAGCCTTTGCCTAAAGGATTCGTAACAATTATAAAAATTGATTTTAATGTTTCCCCTAACATTTTTATTTGTTTTAATAAAAAAGTTATGAAAAAACCAAATATTTTTAATTAGAATTAATTTTTAAATATAGTATAAAAATGGTTAATTTAATTTATTATCTATGAAAATAAAAACTTATTCGAAAAAAGGCCTCAAAATATTAACTGCTATAAAGTTTAATTTGGCTCCGAATATACTTGTATAAAATATAGGCAATTATATTATCTCTGAAATGTAAAAATATTTTATCTTATCATGGATAATCACCATTATTATATATATTTGATTAAAAATTCAACTTTGATCATATCAGTGCATATAAATATAGACGAATTGTATGAATTTCAAATTTGTTTAAATCTTATTAAAACTATTCTTTAACTGAATTCACCAAACAATACATTGTTATAACTTTTTAAGTGTTATAATGGAATATCATTTATAATTACTCATTAAAAATGTATATATTACTTTCTCTTATCACACATTATACATATTATACATCATAGTATTATTGTCACGTTATTAAACTTTCCATTAGTAATTACTTACAATCGTACATTTTAATCAAAATATAAATAACTATTTATCATTGTAGAAATAATTATATGAGAATTTTTAAGATATTAGTTTATGTTATAAAATTAAAGTGTACAAGTATTAATAATTTGAGCCCTTTAAATACGAATTAATTGACGTATAAATAGTAAATTATAATTCAGTCTTCTGAGAATGTTGGATCATTAATAAAATAATAAGATATTGTTGTTAGATCAAATAAGTATTTTAAGAAATACTTTTTAGGTTCTAAATACAAACAAAAATATTTTGATGTAGTATTTATATTTTTTATAATACCTATACAGTGACGCTGAACTACTTTTTATTAGGTAATGAAAAATTAAATTTTAAACACTAAACCAACCCCCCCTAACTAGACATCCTCAAAAATATTATTTTCATTTAGGTCCGAGGTCAAAATATCTATACTATTTATTTCTACAATTATTTGGCCATCAATAATAAAAGTATTATCATGTTCGTACTAAATTAATACCTACTGCTTACTAAATTCCAGTTTTTCAAAATATTATAGACTCAAATTAGGTTATATGAACCCGTCCACCAATTTTAGGTAGTAGAAATGTACCAATTCAAGTACGATTAAGTATAAAAACTATAAATATTTAAATAGTTGACCGGTTATAAATGATCTCAATTATATTTACGTAACTCATAAATTCTTGTGTGTACTTCTAAACTGAAAATTTAACTCTTATCATTTTCAGTTTTTTAAAGGTAATATGTGAATATTACTATTTACTAGTTTATCATTAAAAATTAAAAATAATACTTAATTAGTTTTAACATTAAGTTAAAAATATAAAAAAATAACTGTTATTCCGTACAATTAAACATAATTTAACTCTATGAGGTATTTAAATCAAATGGAAAACGAATTCACTTTTAATTTCACAGTACTTTACACTTAATATGAAGATATTATGACCTATGTTACTCAAATAAAAATTTTTTTGACTTCTAATTTTATTCGCTGGTATTTGGTGACTATTAAAATGTTATCATCTGATAATATTATGAAAATTATATTTATTTAGATCATCTAATCGATTTCAAAATATATATAGGTATTCAGTATTTTATTGTATGGCAATACTCGTAAATAAATTACTAATCATTTATCGGAAAGACAATAAAACGTGTGTATGATGCTTAATTTTTATAATAATATTGCACAGCTTTTAACAACATCTCGGTAAACGTATATATTATTTTATGCACACGAACCGGTTTTACTCCATTACGGCTGCGCCAAACTGCGAGTGGTTTTGACGCGTTGTGAAAATACTAGATGAAAAAACACATGCAACGGGGCGTGACAGATTAAGGGCGGTTTTAACGCGCATTACCGCATTGTCATTATCCAACAGACACAGTCGCGTATAATCATGATGTCACCTATTAATTAGTCGGCCGATTTTCTGTTGTCACTTGTCGAGAGTCGCAATCGACCTGAAACAGAAAAAAACACACGTCGACTGTACCACGTCAATTTCGACGTATATTTCTAGAATAACGCTCAATAATTTAATAATTAATTATGAATTGGAAAAATTTCGCAGTCTTGTGCAGATGGGGTCGAGTGGCCGCCTGAATTTAAAGGTTTTTTACTCACAATAATGTATAACGTAGGATCTATTTTGTATTCAAGGCTTTTAACTAATATAGTGCTATAATAATAAAATTTATAAAATAGCATCGTATACAAATCAATAGTCAACTGTCAATAGATTTTTTTTGCTGTTTTGATTGTCAATTATTTATGTATTAATATTTTAAACATTTGCATTACATTCTGAATTCGAAAAATTACAAAAGTTGGAAATAATATTCTTCTTCTTATAATGTACTTACAGCACAACCTTCAAGCCACAATGTAAAATACTATTGTTGATCGGATTAATCCTTTCCTATACTTACCTATCGCGTACAACTTTCAAATCGATCTTTGGCATTTTTTTAGAGGTTGTATTTTTTATATATTGATCATTATTGATGATTTGGACGCAATACTCATTGTTATCATCATTTAAGTCCTTGTTGACGTTCTTTATTGAAGTAAACTATTTTAAAAAAAATATCTTGGTCGATCTCTACTAGAAAACATTTGGTCATCCCTAGTATACAGTACACGTATAATAAACCGATGGAAATCATCTTTAACAGTTTTAAAATGTTATGACATTTAAAATTGTAATATATATCATTAATATTGTCTAAAGTAATTTGGTTTAATAAAAATTAAAAATTTACTTCTGGAGTTTAAAACTGAACTTGATTGACTTTAAATAAATAAACTATTTTTAGGTTTGGTCAGTACCCCTACACGAAGTCGTGACATTCGCATAGATACTGGTATCTTAATGCACGAAGAAATAGAAAAAAAACCTACTGAAGCCGTTAATTTAGATGTAGTTGTAAATAATACTGTGACTGCTGAAGAAATAGATTGGTCTATACCAGTGATGAATTCAAAAGACGAATTAATACTTGAATGGAGTGATAAAGAAGATGATGATGTAGATGAAATAACAGTGCAAGAACCTCCGAAAATTATCAAGCAAGAGTCCATGGAAAGTGAAAAATCAAAATCTGATTCAAAAGCATGTAACCTTGATGTAATGGCGCAACAGTTGAAATTTGTTGCTTGTCTTAAAATACTAATGGAAGAACTATCCACTTTGGCTACTGGGTACGAAGTAGATGGTGGAGAGTTAAGATATCATCTATATTTGTGGCTCGAGAGAGAAGTTGATGCTTTAAAACATTTATGTAACTATAGATCCAAAGATTCAATGATTGTCGAATGTAAGTATATTTAGAATATTTAGTATTGTTTGATATTTATAATAATACATTTTATTTAAATCAATTAAAATAATTTTAATAAACTATCAATCTATGTTGGTTATGTTATATATATATATTTAAAATTATGAATATTGAATTATTTTGATCATATATATATATATATATATATATATATATAATTATAATAAAAATAATTCAATATTCATAATTTTAAAACAAAAAATTTAGATGAAGGGAGTATTGAAACATCAGTATTGGATCCCCGTGAGTTTTCTTCAACGCCTACACTAAAGAATTCTGCTGACAAACCAACCTTGCATGATATTTTACTTGCTGAAAAAATTGATTTTGAAGCAAAAGTTCAACGAGCAGCTAGAAGAAAAAAATGGCTAAAAGGTATAAAAATTAATTGTTTTTATAGAAATTTTGAATTTTATATTTATACATTTTTCTTATTAGAAAATGAAACACTTTTAAGAACATTGCTCAGCTATTGTAGTTTACATGGAGCTGGGGGTGGTGGTTTAGCATCAGTTCGAATGGAGTTAGTACTTTTATTACAAGAATTACAACAAGAAAAAACTCAACAACAGTTACTTTCACCATTGCCATTCCCTACTACTTTGCCATTATTGTCTGCAAGTGTTGCTTGTAACAAAACTGTGATAGCTGATCCAGTTAGATACCTTCAAGTAAATCAATTGTTAAAGTTCTTAATATAATTAACATTTACATTGCATATTAATTTAAACTTTTAACAATCATTAATTTTATTTAGGCTCAAGCACATGATATGCTGCAAACAGTTATTGATATTCGCTACCCTCCTTTATTGACACGAATGGATCTTAGTGATTTATTTGTATTGAGAGATTTGTCTGTGGCATTGTCAGCTTGTTTTTATCAATCACTTTGTGATAGTGACACAGTTGCTGAAAGTTATCAATCGGGTGCTGACAACCCATCTTATTGTAGCTACCTGATAGCAGCCAAAAATAGAAAACGTCGTTACAGTATTGATGAGCCTAACAAAGTAACTACTCCACCTTCAAAATGGCCTGGTGTTTCAAGCCTACGTGCACTATTAGCACATGAGAAAGATGAAGATGCACCTAAATTAAATACATTATTGTGTGAAGCTTTTGTTGCTACCTATATGGGCTTATTAGTATACGCATTTTCTACTTGTGATTGCCATATATTATACCGATTAGTTGGACAGACATTTTCTGAAACAACATGGAGTGCACTTTTTGGAGGTGGTGTAAAAAAATTGCTTAAGGTTGCTCCTACAGCTCCTAAAAGTCGAGTAAGTAGAATTTAAAAATTATTTAATTGATAGTTCTATATATTAAATAATAATATATAATATAATAAATATTTTATAGCCTAACAGTCTAGAACGAGAGAATAGTACAAGCAGTGATACTGGTGTATGGACTGCAGTTACAAGCTTAACTAAACAAAAAGTACGATTAAATATGAAACTCCTTGGTCAGTTTGTTAGTTCTGCTGGTACCCCAAGCATAAAAGAAGATAAACCTACATATAGAGAGTATTTTATACCTCCTGAAATGTCTATGATATCATATTTTTTGAACAAAGTAAGACAACAAATATTCTTTCTATTAAGTTTTTTTTTCTTATACATTATATTTTTCTAATCTTTTTAGCCAAACTTATCCACAGAAGTACAAGATGTAGATTATGATTCAGCCGATAGTGCTGTATCTGATTTATCCGAAGATGAAGATGAGGATTGTGATGTTTTTGATAACACACAGGATAACAAAAGCAAAACTAACAAAACTGAAAATACTGAACATTCAAATCCTTATAGCTATGCTTGGATGGTAATGAGATTAGCCATAATGCAATTAGTCCAGGAGCAGTTACATGGATTTCTCACAGTTGCAGCCATTGATCTTCAAGGTAATTTAACATTTATAATTATTACTAGTTTTATTTATTAATTATTATGTAATATAATAATAATAATAATGGCAAATTATATTATATTCCACCTACTTTTTTTAAAACAATAAATAGAAATTCATGTTTAGAAATATTAGTTACATTTATTATTTTATTTATTTAAATCTAAGTAAAAGATGTAAATAATGTAATTATGTGTTTAGAACTACCAGTTAGCAGTCCATTAATACATGGCATACTCCGAGTAGTTAGCCAATGGCAAGATATATTAAAAGAAGAACTAGAATCTAAGGGCCCTCCTCCTGTTGATTACATACCAGGATGCTTTGTTGAACAAGCTACAACTGGTCCTCCGATTAATAAGTACAGAACACTCTTGGACAAAACAAATACCCCGTTCCAGTAAATATATTTAATATTCAATGAATTAAACTATCAACTTTTTTAATTTTGTATTTGTTTAGCCCCCGTCATGGATCAGCAGCGCCTGCTCGGCGTTTATGGAACTTTTTAGTTCGTCAAGAATTTGTTCAAGATTTATTCATTCGTAGTATTTTTAGCCGTCAACCTCGTGCTGCTGGAAGTTCTACTTTACCAACTATGAATCAAGAAGTAAAGTCATGTTCAGGAAGTGAAACACCAAATTCACATTTACCTGATCCCGTGAGAATTATTCACAAAGAACAAGACTCAATATCTGCTTTTTGTCTTAATTTGGTATTTATTTATTTTATTTAAATATTTAAAAATGTTATTACATTTATTTTAAAAATTTGCTTTTTATTACAGGCAAATAGTAGTCTTCTAGCTTTGGCAACCCCTCGGGAGATACAGGAAATGGACATATCATTATTACTAGAATCACCTTCTTGGTTAGAGGACGAATGTGAATTTGATCTAGTTAATTTGTCCCGGTTAGTTTAAAAACATTTTTTTTTTCTTTTTTTGCCTATTTATTTCTTGGTACTTCTTTGATTTATACTGACAGAGATCATGAGCATCAACCATCAAGTTTCTTGGTTATTCAAACTTCCGTTGATCGTCCACTTCAAACATCTCCTGGTACTGTTATCGTTAATCCATTGCCAACAAGCCCCAGTGTAACTGGTTTAGCAGGCCAGACTGGACGAGGCGCTTCTGTGGTAAGTATTTATATGCTTCATCTCTCAATATTGTACTTTTAATCATATGGAATAATCCATTGTTTATTTGGGCTAAAGAGTAAAATAAAATAAATTATAGTAATTGTGAAATCAAAAGCGTTATGTGCTGTACGTGAATGTTTTGTTTTCTATGTGATAAGGTACAACAAAAGAGCTCACAAAGTTACAGCGATGGAGGAACGAGAGCAATAAAAAGCTCAAAAAATATTATGTCGGTAAGAGGCCATTAATTGTTGCGAGCGTGGGCTTACATTACCATCTGCCATGTTTTTCTTCTGTATACAATATATTTGATCTGTTATCTATTTAAAAACAATAATTTTTTACATTTTTCAACAAATATCTTCAGGTGCCAGAATGAACATAGCTTTGTATAACTTTAAGCTTCCCAATATTTAAAAGCTTTCAAAATTTTCGACAAATGCTTACAAAATTACATTTATCTTACCTACCTCTTATATTTTCATTTTTCCTCCATTTATTCTAATCAAGTTAATAATATATATAGAGCTCATTGATTTTACTTATACATAATAATAATACAGCTTTTGTATTATACTCTTCAAATAAATTTATACTTACATTCATATGATACTTACCTAAATATTGTATATAAATATAACATAAGTAATGTTATGTGTAGAGGTACGCCTGTTTTGTTTTTGGTTTGTTCATTTGTTTTTTTTTTTCAAGGCTTATCTCTAAAAACACAGTTAATTTAATATTCCATAAATTGCATAAATGCTTTAACAATACATCAATTGTTTTTAAAATATTGTCATTATTATTGTGTGTCACATTGCTATCAGATGAAGGGACTGAATTTCCCTGGTTGTCACGACCCACGTTTCTGTCAATTTGTCTGTGACCGCAGTCGACTCCTGCTCAGACCGGTGCGTTGAATTTGATGACTTACATTTTTTAATTCAATTTAAAAATTGAGTGTTTCTCCTTTGTTATGATTTTATATGTGCGCATTTTAGAGCTTCAACATTATATGAGCAACTATATAAAGTTGTTCTTATTTGGTTTTATTTTTTATTTTTTTTAAATTTTATTTCTGTTTTATGTAGAATAGACAAGATTTTGTGTGCGCTTGATGATGCTTGAAATATTACAATCAACAATGTATAATATTCCTAGAAGTGTTTAGCTAATACATGAATGTCATTATTAAAAATAAAACCTCATAAAATTTGTATATATACATTGTAAAAATCATTAACCATTAAACATTATATGTATATATATTTTTTAAACCATAGTTTGTTATTTATTAATTTTTTATTTTTTTTTTCAATTACTTTTTTAGGTGATGAAACATCGTGTAGATAACATTCGAAGAATATGCCCACATCCTTTGTTACCAGTGTGTTAGTAAATTATTTCAATTTATTTATGACAACATTTTGAAAGAACAACTAAAATTGAAAAACTATATTTTAACTGGTTTAACAGATTTAACTGGTTCACAAGATGGATCAGTTCATATTTGGGAATGGGGTCATCCTCAAACAGTAGCTGAGCCTCGGCCGGCTGGTACATTTGCAAAAGTGACAAGAGTACGGTTTTCTCAGCATGGCAATAAATTTGGTGTAGCTGATGGTGATGGAAATTTATCTCTATTTAATGTTGGTCTTACATCATCTAACTATAGGCCATTTTATGTATGTCTTGGTTTAAAGTTCCTACTGTGGTTTTGTATTCTTAACCCAATGTTAATAATTTTGTTTAATTTTTCCAAGACATTCCAATGCCATAATAAAGTTACCAGTGACTTTGTATTCCTTGGTTCGTGCAGTCTTATTGCTACCACTGGCCATTCATCAGAAAATAGAAATGTTGCTTTATGGGATACACTGTTACCTCATAAAAAATCTCTAGTCACAGGTAATAATGTACACATTAACAATTCCATTGCTAAGTAATATTAATATTTCTTTTTTTCTTTAGCATTTGTATGTCATGAACAAGGTTCTACTTGTATAGGATTCGCGCCTCAACATCAAGTAATTGTCACTGGTGGTCGAAAAGGTGACATATGCATATTTGATGTGCGTGGTGGTAGCGGTTCAATAAAACATCGTTACTTAGGTCATGATTCATGTCTTAAGTGCATGACTATTGACCCGCATGAGCAGTTTTATTGCACGGGAGCAGCAGATGGAGACATTAAAGTAATATATAATTTTATATATATATATATTGAGATAATATATTTTAATCCTTAAATGGAACTATTATTTATTAATATCCATGTATCTTAATTCAGATTTGGAATTTGTCCACCCATCAATTAATGTACACTTTCCCTGCTGAACATGCTCGTTCTAGTTTCTTTAAACACATTGGTCAAGGTGTTACACAGTTACAGGTAGACTCATCTGCAAGGTTATTCTCATGTGGAGCTGACGGTTCTATGAAAGTCAGACAATTGCCGGACAGGTATCATTAAGAATTTATACGTGATTAGATTCATTGCTAATCCTGGTTTGAATTTAATTAATTTGCTATTAAAAACAATAAATAAAAAATATATAATAACAGCACTAGTCAAATAATAAAATTTTGTAGGGGAATGTTGCTTTTAAAAATAATTTTCTTGTTATCTTTGTGTTTAAATTATAATCTTTTATGTATTATTGAAATTCATTCGTCTATTATAATAATTCTTATTTTTACTAGTAAAATATTAGAAAATGTATTTTAAAAGACACGTATTATAATAAAATAATTTAGACGATTTGTTAATTGTAACTTTAAAATGTGTGCAATAATCATGCATACAATGTATTGGTATTACCGTTACGAATTTGGTACTCAGTAGATATTACCGATTAAAATCAGCAATAATAAATCATTAAATTTTTTGAACATGTATTGAGATTACTTCATTAATAGTTTTTCTTTGATATGGTGATAATATTTTATAATCTTTTTATTTAGCCAATTTAATCCAGTATTATGAAAGTTCTCTCATATTTTAATACTTTTACTTTTAGTCTATAAATCTTGTGAAATAATAAAAAATTAAAAAAAATTTAAATACATTATTCAATATCTAATCATTATATTAAACAGATATTATTATTAACTTATTTATACTATTATTATTTGAGTTATTTATATATTTAAATAAATGCATAGTTGTGCAATAAAATATATAATACATATACTAGAATTATACTTAGGTACCATTTGAATAGAAACATAATTATACATATTATTTTGAAAATCAAATATATTCATACCAATTTTGTAAAAAAGTCATAATAATTGATAATAATTTTAGCTGTATAATTATCTGTGGTACAACTAATAATGTACCTAGTGCAGGTTTTTATTATTATGTGCGGATCTTCTGTGATTTTTTTTATTAATTTATAATTAGTTTGTTTTTATTTACCTTATCTTGTAGTTTATTATGTGAGTGTGCATTTTATTTTAGATCAAGACTTTTGACAATAAAAAAAAATATTTGTTAAAACTTATTGTTTTGAACCCATCAAATTTAAATTATAATTTATAGTAGAATTTGAAAATTAATTTACCCTGATATAATCAATTTGCTTTACACACTACAACACATTGTTTAATCCTCCTTGGCTATTTTATTTTGTTTGATGTAATTTAAAATATGTTACTATAATATAAATCATATTATTATTATTATTATTATTATTATTATTATTATTATTATTATCATTATTATTATTAAATAAAATATAATTATGCCATGTTGTTGACTTAAATTGAATTTGTTTTTTTTTTTTATTTTTAACAAACATTCTAACCAAAATTACATGATACTGAAATATTTGACTTCTTTCAAGTTTTGATTGTTTCAGAAAATCAGAAAATCTGTGTGTAAAATGGTGGTTAGTTATATATTAGTTAGTAAATATAGGTTCCATTATTCCTAAAATTATAAAAGGTTTCTTAATTTATTCCTAATATTAACAAACTGAATGAATGTAGAATGTAAGAAAGAATGAAAGAAATGTATGAAAGAATGAATGTAGTTGCCTGAAACATATTAAATACCTAATACTTAATAATATAAACATTAATATTAATCAATTAAAAATTATATTTGTTAATTACAATTTCTTTTTAAATTTATAAAGTGTTTTAAAGGTGGAGGTATGACAAGAATAAATATGTTACTTTATTCAATGTGTCTTGCTACACAATAAATTACTATGATCTCTGTTAGAACCACTTGTTATCAGTCATATTTATAATGTTATCATCTTAATTAATTTTATAATTTTTATTGTATTTATCATTTGGTTATGATGAAAATAATTTCCTAATGTATTTTAAAATATTTATAAATTAAATTATTAAAATGTATTTATAAATTAAGAAAATATCAATTAAACTTTTGATATTTTCTATTCAGACCTCAATGATTTTTCATACATAGATTCCCATCATATTTTGATTATTTTGGCTGTTTAGAATTATGGTCATATATTTTTATTTTATTTTTTTGCCAATAATGAATCAATTTATAGAAAATCTATTATACTTAATACTTATGCTAAGTATTAAAAAAAAAAAAAATTCAAAGTTTATGTAAATTCCCTATATTACAACTACTGTTTTGAAATAAATAAACACAGTTAGGCACAGGAACTATACATGAATATTGGTGAATAAAATACAACAAAAATACATCTAAACATTTCAGAATATTCTATAATTAAAACAATTATTACTAATCCGTCTTACATTTTGTGTACTAAAAAATAAATTAACATAATATTTGACAGTGTTCTTTTAAAAAATAAATGTAATATTATCTGTTAAAAACAATGTATATGATTAAAAATAATATCTTTTTGTTAAAATTCACTAAATTGTGATGTACAAATTGATTGAAATAATAAATAAAAATTTTATACATCGCACAATATATTTAATAAATCAAAAAAAAGAAACACACACACACACACACACACACACACACACACTGATATTTATAATAAAATTTAATAAGAACCACTGACAGTCTTTATGGAAATGGTAGGACATAAATAAATTATTTATGATAACTGTTCTTGATTTACATTTACCTACCACTTTCAGAATTATATTCACCATTCAAATGCTAAATACATTATTAATTATAATTCATAATTTTCTGATTAATATAATTATATTCTTCATATTACCTTGATAAGTTTGTGAATGTACACAACCATTTCTGAATCTCTTGGAAACTCGGGGTTCTCCAGTGCTTTCAAAACTTTGTCACGGTATAACTTTGTCATTGTGTGTAACACAGTTTTGCATGTTTTCAGAGGAACATCATACTGTTGATTTTTCCAATATCTTAAATCAAAAGTCTAATAATAAAATTAGAAAAAATACAAGTTAGCTAATTCTGATGATACTATGCAGTAAAAAAAAGCTATTAATTATACTGCTTACATTTAAGAATTTATGAATACGTGCTAGCACTGGTTCACATCTCAATTCATTGCCCCATCGAGGGAAATCTTTTACAATCTTCCATATACATTTCATTAGTAATTCCTTATGACTTGCTGTAGAGTTTTGGGGATATTTAACTGTATCGTAGAGCATGGTCAAGAGAGTACTGGGAATTAATCATATTTTACTTTAATATTACTTTATATATTTTGATTTAATACATAGTGCAACTAAAGCTGTTTATTTCATAGACATAAAATGGTGTCTGATGCTTTTTTGGAGTATACATTTTAAAATTAAATTTTCAGTATTACTAACAATAAATATTGTTATTATTAGGACCCGGATTTTTATGCAAATGCATATTCTTCTACGTTTGACTTATAACAATTCTGATTAAATATATCGACGTTTCGTAATACATAGATTCTGCTATTAATTTTTTTTATTGCATATTTTTGCATATTTGCATCAAAATGCATCAAAGTTGCATATTTCTAGATAATTACATAAAATGTGCATATTTTATAAATAATTAATAAAATATTTTAAATTTTACTCTATTACTACTATTAGCGATAAATTCTCAAATGTTGATTTGTTGATATCTAATACAAAAAAAGTTTTTTTGAAAGCACCTACTTGGGTAGGTACTTTTGAAGAAAAATGTCCAAACTTAAGTTTACCACCACAACCTATTATTACCCGATGGGGAATGTGGCTAGATGCTGCCTTTTATTATGGTAAGAATTTCGACAAAGTCAAAGAAGTGGTCGACACATTTAACCCAAATGATGCTAAGTCTATTCAAAATGCACAACAATTATTTAATGATAACTCGATCAAAAATGAACTTTCGGTAATTTTATCAAATTTCCAATGTATAACAGACACTATCACGTGTCTAGAAAAATCGGGTATTAATCTTGGAAAAGTCTAGAATTGGTTCAAAATGTTGAAAATAAATTGAGTGAAGGAGGACGTGGTATTGAATTCGCTAAAGTGAAAATATCGAAAATATTATCAAAAAATCCCGGATTATCACAAATAAAAAATTTCTGGAATTATAAGCGGAGAAATAAGAAACGATGATGAAGACCTTGCAGAGTTGTCACCAGAAGATATTTCTTGTTTCAAATACGCACCCATTGTGTCAGCAGACGTGGAAAGAAGTTTTTCAAAATATAATGCGATGTTACGTGACAATCGTAGAAGTTTTCTATTTGATAATTTAAAAGCACTTTTTGTAACATCATGTTGGTACTCTTTCAATAATTAATATACATTTTTATGCTAGACCTAAACACATATTAAATACATATAATTAAATTATATTTTTTTTTCGCTTTATACATAATTTTTTAATTTTTTTTTAATGTTTGGTTTTTAATATACAATAAATTTTTTTTGCATATATTTTGCATATTTTTGAATTTTTGTGTGCATATTTAACAATAATTTTTGCATAAAAATCCGGGCCCTAGTTATTATTATTATTTTAGTCCTTATAAACCATGCGTGCCCAACCCGCGGCCCGCGAAGGTGTTCCAACCGGCCCGTGACCATTTTATAAAAATTAGAAATTTATATATATGTAAAAAAAAAAAATTATTACTTATAAAAAATGTATTTTATAAAGTTTTTAAGAATATAAAATATATTACAATTTTTAATTTTTTATATATAAAAAAAAATGCATGGGATTTTAGAATATTAATAGAAATAAATTAGTGTAATAGACTACAAATAAATAAATAATTAAATATATTTAAGTATAGGTAAACAAAGATAATATTATATCCGATAAAATATGACTAGTCTATATTTTATCGAAATGAACAAAAAAAAAACCTGTGAAGCATATAAATATACATTTTTAATGTGGCCCGCAAGTTGAAAAAGGTTGGGCACGCCTGTTATAAACCGTATACAAAATACTATAGAATTAATTAATATAATTAGTTACACGTTTAAATGATTTATGCCGTTTTAAAAAATGATACACACTTATAAAACAAACGGTTTCAATAACTCCTACATACCATATGATCGTAGTATGAGAAGATTTTTCCAAGATACACATAATGATACTGTTGGCGAATCGTCCAAACTGTTGTGTGTTGGAATTATTCTCCAGACTAGTCACACTCAGAATAAACAATAACTTTGAAAGCAAATCGCATAAAATTTGTTCGTTCAAAGCTCCTATAAATTCTTGATACTTGCAAAGCTAAAAAATAAATGTAAATGGTATTTATCAATGAATTTTAGTAAGTAAAAATTTATGGACAAGTTCCAAAAAAAAATAATAATTTAGCATGGCGACCAAATTTGAGAGTTCAAGAATCTTTCTAATACAATTTAAATAAACATATTATCACCTAATGTTAATGGCCAAAGTCGTGGAAAGAGTTAAAATGAAAAATATTTTACTAACTGTATGATAAATGACTGTATACAAATTTTAAATAGTTTTATTCATTTTTGTATACTTACATTGAAACACAAATTGAAAACATTTTTATAACAGGTGGTGATACCAATGCCATTAGATTCAAATAAAATATCAATTTGATTAATGATTGCATAAAAAAGTGATGATAATTTTCCTTCATTTAATAACACTGATCTTGCCTACAACAAATAAAATATAGAACTTTAATTTATGTGTAGAAATTATACTTGTAAACAATTATTGAAATCAACTGTACATTAGAACTTAAAAGCATTTCATCGAGTTTTGTTAGCGCTGTGTTTGAAATTTCTATATTCTGTGATGTTACTTGATTAATTAACTGTTGAACAGGATCAAAAGATGTTGTTGGATTTATGGGACGTTTTATTATGGCTTTAGTACTGTACGGGTTCACATTTAAACATGGTTTGGTTGTCGTCATATTTTCCAATAATCTAATGAATAAATATAATACTCCAATTGTTATCTACTGAAATAAAATAATAAAGTTACGCACTTGGTTCGTTCTTGAGTCAATTTTCCAAAATTGATTTTATCATTATCTGTAGGCCAGTTATAAGGTAGTAATACTAATTGCGGTTTTGTTATTACTTCTGCTTCCAAGTCTACCATAAATTTCTCATCTAATGTAAAACGAGTTGCTTGAGATTTATTATTTACTTCACTTTTCGATCTACTTATAATAAAATATAAAATTAATAAATTATTAAATAAAATAATATTCAAATACACAATGATAGATCTGTAGTTTACTAAAATGTTACCAGTACAATCTTAGTTCATTAAAAAATATCATCATTATTATTATTTTGGTTTTAATTAAAAATAATATCACATATATTTAATGGAACATATTTTATATATAAAGTGAAATCTCGATAATTCGAATCTTTAATTTATCGATAATTCGAGTTATTGAAAATATTTTTTTATTTAAAACCACAAAACTTCAAATTATAATTTTTTTATTTGTATATTTACTAATAAATGTATAATGTATGTAGGTATTTATATTTTATTCAAATTTAAAAAAATTATTCTATAAAAAAATATAAAGTAATAAATATGTATACGTATACATTTTATGTAATAATGAAAATACAATGTAATAAATATAGTAGAACTATTTTTTAAAGAAATCTGATATTTTTAATTGTTTTATTGTTTGTTCTATCTGTAAAATTTTCTATAACATTTAGCGCGGAAAAATATCTTCTCTAATTTCTCGTTGTTCTTAAATGTACTTACGCACAACCTGTAAACTATCTAATGCCTGGGCAAGAGTAGTTTTAGGTCAAGCCAATTCCTTATTAATCCTTATTAACCTCCCCTCTTGAGTCGTTAGCATTTCTTGAAACTTCAAATCGTTCAGTATTTTATATTTTTTGTAAATAAATTCAACTATAATTACTTTGTCTCATTGAGAAATTCGAATTATCGAAAAAATCACACATATCATATATATCGTAAGGCACGGCCAAGACATTCCTTTGAGTTAACGAAAATTTGATTTATAGAGGTTCGAGTTATCGAGGTTCCACTGTATTGTTAATGGAACTTAATGTAATTAACTTAAATTAGTATGAACAATTAAAAATTATATAAATAAAATATGACTGAATAACTTTCATTACCTAAATCCTTTATTTAGCAAATGTTCATCGGTAGAAGGAATATTTTCTATTTCATCAGACTCATAAGTTTCTGTTTCGCAATGTGAACCATTAGAGGACTTTTGAGGACTATCTTCATGAATAGATTCCTGTGAAACATTACTCATATCATTATGTTCTTCGTCAGCAGATATATATTCATCATCATCATCATCATCATCATCATCATCATTATCAATGGCATTCTCTACATCAGGTATTTCTTGAACAGGAGGTTCAACAGTTTTCATGGTTGGCTGAATAGTGGCCACAGGCACAATTCGATTTTTTGAAGCTCTTTTTAATCGTTCTTTCAAAAGACCCATATCCTTTGGAGGTATCTGTAATAGTTTATTAACTAAAGTATAAAATACATTTTGGAAAATATAAATAATATTAAACAATAGCTAAGTCTTAAGTACAACTTTACACAACAATATGTATATTCTTACATTGCTAACAAATTTTAATAAAGCTTCTCCGTGTACAAAGAATGCAGCAACAAAGAAATTTAATGCTGCTGTACGAACACTATTATCTCTGTCTCCAATACTTTTCGCAATTTCTTTACATGCTACTGCAACACTAGGTTGACAAATTGACGTACCATAATCATCTACCATAGTAGTCAAATGCTCCAAACATTCTATAATTATACAATAAATTAAATTAAACTAAAATTATTTTAAACATTCAGATTTAGTATATATATAACTATGTAAGAAACTATATAAATTATATAAATTTCAATATTTTTTTAGTAATTTTTTATAAATTTCTTATACTTATTATCGTTAAGTATTAATGAATAAAATAATAAACGTTTTTAATTGTTTGTTCAGTTTTTATACTATTTTATTCATTTGGGAAGAGTGTCTTAAGTTTTATCAAATTTAGTTCGACAACTATTATTAATTTTTTACTAGATATTTATAAATTATTTTAACAACTTACCTGAACGCTGTCTTGAATTTTTTGATTTTACTCCATCCATAATGTACTGAAACAATTTTGTATTTGGATATATGAATGCAATTTGTCTTAATATGGCTCGTACATTATTTCTCACTGTATCCTTGGAATCACCCATCTAAACAGCGTCAATTAAATCAATATATTAATAACAATAAAATAGAATGGTTTTTACTTACTTTTGTTACCAAGTATGGGGCAAAACTTGAAGCTTCAGTATCGTGAAGAGTATATTTTTTTACAATAAGAATATCAAATATGCGTTGCAAATATTCTAGGCCTTTCAAAAGTACTGATGGATTAGTATCGAAAAATCTTAAGCTCAACCATTTCAATATCAAGTCAAGATTACTAATTAAAGCTAAATGATTATCATCCACTTTTGTTAAATCCTAATTAGAAAACCAAAAATAAATTCAGTAAATAAAACTAATTTTAATAATTATATATATAATTAAATTCATTTTCTAGTACCTCTGAAAGAGCAGCAATGGCTTTGAGATGGTATTTAAATTCTGAATGGAACATATTTGTAATAATAATTTTATTAACACCAGCTGTTAACATTTGCTCTTTAAGTTGTTCAACAAATTCTTCTCGAGGTGAAGTAAAATTCCATTTCAAAGACTATTGAGAAATTGTAAAACATATTTTACTTTGAGGTAACAAAATGTAGCAAACAGTTGAGTTGTCATAATTTGAATACATAGATAGATTAAAAATATATTGACTTTTCTAAACATTTTCAATAATGATCAGTAACTCAGTTGTATAATAAATGCTCATATTAAATAATAAATAATATTTAAAAAAAAATTATTTTTAACTGATTTAGTTATATTAAAAATGAATGCAAAACCATATGTGTTCACTAGTCAATAAACAATACAAGAACATTTTTCCAAACCAACTGTTTATCATTGTAACCATTTAATTTAAAAAATTATTTATTAATCTTAATTTCTTAGTTAAAACAAATATTATCTACAGAAATCAATACCTTTAATTTATGTTCATCAATATCACGTTGATGTTTTAAATTATTATTTTGAAACAAGGGTTTATTGTCTTCTTCTTCTTTCTTTTTCTCAGTAGCAGCATTTGCAATAGAAATACCATTTTCCTGGATGAATGTATAAATTATATACTATATTAAAGTTGTAAAAAAACGAAGAAATGAGTTCAATCTTGTTTACTTTAGTAATAGCTTTTGAAAGAATCTTGAGTCCTTTTAATTTTATAGAACTTGCATTACCATTTAATTTCACAACTTTATGGCTTTCAATTATTGGTGAAGCTGGTAAATTAGGTCTCATTTCATCTAATTTTTCTCTGCAAAACCTGACTGACATGGAGGACTGTAAAAATGTTACTATTTAAATTTAATAAACCTTTAAAATATCAAAATAAAACCTTTAATTTTTCACAAGCCTGATACATAGTAAGATAACCAATATTTTTCATAAACCCAAGTATAGCTGATTCAGCATTATTACGAACAATGCTATTTCTATCTTCGAGATTTGAGTAAAGAACTGGTAGCAAACATTTTAAATCATCAGCTGGAACTGTCTTGGGAGGAACTATTCAAATAATATAACATTAAAAACTTAAACAGTTTTATATTTTCAAAAACAATTTAAATCTTACTAAGAGGCAGTTTTTCAGCAAGCCATATCCATAATTCTGATCGTAGTATAACTGAACTATTTTTCAATGCTTCTAAAAGTATATCACTTCCAAAGAATTCTCGATAACCACACACATCAGCCCAAGTATTCATACATTGGCGAGCACTTTGACATTTAAATGTCTAAAATATTTTTTATATTTTAATTTAAATATAATTGTATATTTTTAGAATAATATTAATGTACAAATATATTGCACTGTACCTTTGAATCACCTAATGCAGTCAACACACCAGGTAAATATAGTTTTATATAACTTTTAAACGAAGATCCCATAGCTATTGATATTAATTCTAACAAATTAATTGTATTTGAACTAAGACGAGCATTTGAATCACCTATCCTAGTAAGTAAATAATAATACAAATGTATAGTTTATAAATATTAAAAATTAATTATTTGTACCTCTCTTTCAGAACTTCTCTAGCTCCACCTAAATCATTAGTAATAAATTTGGCTTCAGCAATTATATTTTGTAATTTGGTTAAAGCATTAGAACGAACCTGTTAAAAAACCAATTAAAAATTGTATTTTATATATAAAATATGATAAGATTTCTTTATATTCCATTACTTTCCAATCTCTATCTGAAAATTCATTAATCAATGCATCAGTTACATATTGAGTTATATCTTTTCTTGGTACAATGTCTTGTATATTAATTTTATTAACTGGCTTTTCATCATCACTGGACATTTCTAAAGATTCAGCAGATCCTTTTATTTTATTTCCACGGATTGGTTTTGGAGGAACTTTTCCTTGATACTGTTAAAAACAAACATAGAGCTATAAGCATATCATACACTCCCTCAATAGATTTTGTATAAATATTATTAGTAAATAATGAGAAAAAGATAAAAATATTTAGTATTTTTGAGTAGTTTTACAAAATGTCCCATAATAAATAGTACCACGGCAGATTCATATAAAAAGTTGTTTAATACTCGTCATTCAAACATAATTTTAATTATAAAATCAATATTTGAACAATATACTGGTCATCAATCTATTTAGTATTTCCTAACATAAAAAAGTAACATTTAAAATCATATTTAAAAAAATTTTAGTGTCTTATGAAAATAAAAATATTCAATAGCAATAATAAAGTACAACATAATACCTTTTCAAATTCTGCAGTTATTTGTTGCATTAAAATTGGTTTTTCATTTTCAAAAAATAAGGTTAACTGAGATCCCATGTAGAGATATAAAACACCCAAAACAGAGATAGCAGCCACTCTAACTAGTGAGTTAGAAGCACTCACAGCTTTTTTGATATGTTGTATTACAGATTTAGGTTCTATACTAAAAAAAAAAAATACTGAATTACTTTATAACATTTATGAACACAATGATTCTGTTAAACGTAATTTTATAAAATAAATATGACTAAAATAATTATCACTACAAATATATGAAATTTGCTTATTTATTATTTAATATATGTTTGAAATTATATATATTATAATAATAATTTTAATATTAAATATATATAATATATATATTTTTTATATTTTATTTAATGCATATACAAATACAATTGAATCAAAAGTTATAAAATAATTTTAAATAATAAAATTACTTAAATCCAAACTCTAAGATAGCACCTGAAACCCAATTCAAGGCATCAATTTGAACTTTTGGAGTTTTCTGTATGGTGAATGCATACATTAACACGGCATTAGAAACCAAATCTAGTCTAGTGACTTCAGCAAGAGCAGTCAATACTTGACATGCTAAATTATTATTTTTACTATCACCCAACAGGGAAGCAACGTCTTGAATATAGCAATCCATGTAACAACTATAGATATTTAATAATGAGTTAAAATAAATAAAAGATTTTTCTAATCTTTAAATAAATACCTGGAAATAGGAAATTTTTCAATAATTTTTTTTAAACACTCGAGTCTCAATTTTTGTGTTTGTACATTATTATCTCTAATACCAGGTTTTTTATTTAATAGTTTTATTAATACTTGACCATTAATAGCAGTTAAATCGATTTGATCAATTATCTAAAATTAAAATAATTATTGTATATAAAATAAAAAATAAAAGTCCCTGACAAATTGACACACCTCAAAAAATGCTTGAACCTTTAATAAACGAGTTTTCCAATTTGTGTCTACCATACCATTTAAGATTTCAGGAGAACAGAATGTTAAAGCTAAATCTTCCAATTCATCATCACCAATTTCTCTACTAAAATCAGTTGTATGACAACCTTTTAATGGTAAGTTTTTACGACCACCTGTGATATATATTATATATTAATAATATTCAAATTTGAAATACATTAAATGTAGTTCAATATAAATACCTGGTGCACTTGTAGGTTTTTTAAATTTACTGTTATTAGCAATAGTTTTGCTTGCAACATTTACAGCAGTATGATTTTTTTTAACAACAGCATTTTTATTGGTTGCTGATACTTTTTTTTCTACATTACTCGGTAAAATACTAACAGGTTTTAATTCCGGTTTTATCACACTTAACGGTTTGGCAGTAATAACAGCTTTATCTGCTGCTTCTTTAATCTAAAAAAATAATAATAATAGACTTATAACTTGTATCAGTATAAACAAGTTTTGATTATTTTAAATACTTTTGCAAGTTTTATTGCATCAACACTAGTCAGATATGAAATAATATTTTTTTCTGATACAACCTTCCAAGCAATACCAAGTGCTTCAGCTGAATTATCTCGAACCATTGGATCTTAAGAACAAAATTAATATCAAACAAAATCGAAACTTCAAAAATCATCTTAATAAAATAGGGATATGTTTAAAGAAATTAAATGATTACAGTGAACAAAAACACCTTATGCAATATATTTACATGTTGTATAATAACAACACACATCAGTAACATATTTAATAATTGTAGATATTAAAAATATACTTATTCTATGAAAAATATCCATAAAATAGGTCTTAAAATATCAAGTTATATGAATAAACAATAATTACAAATAAAATATTACCAGATTCAGTTAAAGTTTTAATTAGCTTTGTAGTAAAAATATTTAACATTTTTTTATTTAAATCTGTTGGTGTACATTTTTTAAAGCATCGAGCTAAAAATGAAACTGATTCAGCTCGAATTGTTGGATTTTTGTTGTCTAATGCTTTTAAAATATCTTCATGAATAGATTCAAGTGTCATCTAGAATTATTAACATTGATTGAGCATATATTAAATAAATAATAAATAATTTATATTTTATTTACATTTAAATAAATTGAATCAACAGCATCACGTAGTGCCAAAACCACAATTGGTTTCTTTTCTTTAAATTTCTCTAATAATACTGGTATGCAGGCAGAAGCATGAATTTCAAATTGTTTTTTTAATCCATTAGCTACCATTGTCATACACTTGATAGCAATACTAACTATTACCACATTTGTATCTTTTGTAATTATCTAATTAGCAATAAAATTATGAATGTATTTTGAATAATACAATAAACTTATAAAAAACTGAATGTATTTTAAAATGAAAAACATAAAATATAATTTCTTACTATCTTTAAAGCTCTCACTAAATCTCTGTAATCTCCACTTTCTAATTTTAGAGAATTAGCTAATAGTCCTTCAAGTTTATCAATACCTTCTTTGCGTTCTTGCCATTTTTTAGATTCTAGCTTTTCATAAAAATCATTATCAAGCTGACCAAGTATGTTGACTGGATCAATATGTTCTTCAGGATCATAAATATCTTCAATATTTTTATCCAACATCACATCTATCATATAATAAATTTATTAATTTAAAATAGAAATAGTTTTTTTGTATATTTACTTCCATTAATAGCCTCTATTTCATCTATTTTAGCAACTTGTTTTTGCTGAGAACGTAAGAAACGTGTTGGTTGTTGTTTATGATCACATTGTTTTTCAAATTCTACTTCTAATTCTTGAATCTAATTTAATATTTATAATAATTATTGTTTTTTTGAAATTTGTGTTTATTTATTTTTACTTGTGAAGATTTTAAATTGGATAAATTAGCTTTAAGAGGGATAGGTCCAACCCATGAATAGATTTCTATAGCTAACAATTTTGCTTCATCTCTAACAGTTTTATCTCTATCTTCAAGAATGGATTGTAATTTTTTTAACAACGGCTTAATATTCAAGACTTTTGATCCAAATTCACTAAAGTAGTTAAAAATATTCATAATGAACAAGTTTTACAACTAATAACTTAGTATAGCTTATAAATACTGTGATATTTATTACATTTTTTTAATATATTAACCATAAAATATAACAATTTATATTTACTTTATTGCTTGCTTTGCAGCTATAATACAAGTTGATACGATTTTAGGAAATTTATGATCCATTCCTTTTACTAGTTCTTCTATTACTACATCTTGTTTCTCAATTTCAATAAACATTAATGTAATTTTAATTGCTATATCTTTAGTTTTCACTTTTGGTGCTCCAAAACATTTTGTAATCAATCCAACCATGATATCTACAGCCGTTCTATAAAAAAAATTTAATTGAAACACAAAATTATTTAAAATAAAGACAATACTCAGCCAACCGTCCAGCAATCGCAGCATTTTCTACAAAAACCAATGCGGCTTCAAGACCTTTTTCCTGTGCAATTGCATTACTATCAATAACAAATTTTTTTATAATGTCTGAAAATTTGTCCCATTCAGGAGCTCTTTCATCTAATTGACTAAATAATTTACTAGCTTCTTCATAGCCATTTATTCTGGCTTTCCACAACTTAACAAAAAAATAAATAAACAGTATTGTGTTAAAACTACAATATTATTACTAGAAAAAATGTATTGGAACAGTATATTTATTGGTATATGAGGCAATAAATTGCTTGATATATTAAAATACTAGCTATTCCTGTAAGTATTCATTAATAATGTATTTTATTTGTCATTGGAAAGCAGGTGTATGCTGATTATGTATCCAGTCAACCCTAAATTAAATAATTTATATCAGTTTTTTAAAAAAATAAATTACTTTATGAACACATTGGTTTTCAATGGACAATTTTGTGTAAGAAGTGTCTTCCATAATAGTAATTTCTTATTTAAATATACAGAATAAAAATAATCCAGTATATATATTCTTTAATGGCAGATCAATGTGCTGAAAAAATTTACATTATAATTTGATAATATTTTTAAAACAATTTTGAATTTCAATTTTGAAATTAAAGTTAAATTTATAGTAAAAAAAACTTACAATTCTGAATACATTTATGAACAGTTTTAAGCCAATTAATTATACTAAATCTTATTCCACAATTCACATCATATAATTATCACATAACTAAAAGGAATCCAAGGGCTCTGTAAGGACTTTTTTGGTCACTAAGATTTCAAAAATATAAAAAAAAATTACAACTTTTAAAATAAACAATAAAGTAGTTAAATAAAATTAATATTCATAAATTAATGTATAAATAGTTTTTATATACATAAAAAATAATTGAATAAATGCTTATTCTAGAGTATTATTATATTTGTAATATATGATCAATTAAGATTTAAAAATGCATCATCAAACATATTCAAAGTCAAGGAAATCGTGGTTCTTTTGAAATAAGTAGAAATAAATATTATTATTTTATAACTATAAGTTTCTTATTATTATTTTCATTATATCTAAATCACTTAAAAATAAGCAATACTCCTCGGGTGTGTTCCTCAATGTAGCCCAGGCAGTTAACCACGTCCAGCACAAAGATTTCCTTTATAAAATTTGTTTTTTACCGGCCCCCTTATTTTAAATAATAAAATCTTTCTTATCAAATCGGTCCTTTGCTGTTTGATGTAAAGACGAACTCTCACAAATTTACTACATAAAAGCCGGTGTAAAAAAGCGAGTAATGAAAGATATATTGCTCGAATAAAAATGCTAAAAGACCCAAATGAGGAGAATAAAAGAATACTATCAGCTAGACAACGGGAAACTAAACAATTGTTTAGAAAAAAGAAAAGAGCATGGGAAAATTCTAGACTTGAAATAATAGAAAACAGCTATAAAAACAATGTAAGACTTTTTTTTTTGAAAATGCAAATTAAATTAAAAATGGATTTAAGGCGAAAGCAACAATTATAAAGGATGAAGAAGGATCACTAATAACTAATAAAAAAAAGGTTGCAAACGAGTTCAAGAACATGTTTAAAAAATGCTGAATCAACCTACTCAAGTAAACGTGGAAGAAAATCTCAGCACGGTCGAACAGAGATTAGACGAACCCACAATAGAAGAAGTGGAAAGGGCAGTAGATATGTTGAAAAATGGGAAGACACCAGGGGAAGACGCAATTGTTGCAGAACTACTGAAAGAAGGTGGAAAAGAACTAATGATACAACTAAAACGATTAGTAGATAATATATGGAAACAAGAAAAAATACCAACAACATGGCATGTGTCAGTTCTATGCCCGGTTCACAAAAAAGGAGACACTATGGTTTGCCAGAATTATAGAGGAATATCCCTACTAAACACTTGCTATAAAATAGTATCGAACATTATACTAAACCAAATCAAACCATTCATAAGGGAAATAATAGGGGAATATCAGTTGGGCTTTATGCTAGGGATATCTACAGTGAATCAAATTAATACAATAAAGCAAATAGTAGAGAGAAGTCACGAGTTCGATATAGATATGTACCTAGTATTTGTTGATTTCAAACAGGCATATGACTCCGTAAATAAATATAGGTTATGGAAAGCAATGACCCAACTCGGAATCCCTTCAAAATTGGTAAGACTGGTAAAGACATGTGTGCAAAAGTCCAAGTGTTAAGTTAAGTTCAACGGAGAACTATCTGAAGATTTCTCAGTTGAAACAGGTCTAAGACAGGGAGATGCGTTGTCCCCTACATTGTTTAACATGGCCCTAGAGTCAGTAGTGAGAAAAGTATTTGATAATGTCACGGGTCTAAGAATAGGAGAAGGACATCAAATTACACTAGCTGCGTATGCTGATGACATAATTATTATAGGAGAAACCGAAGAAAACTTAAAACGGTCAGCAGAAAAACGCATAAGTAAGGGAAATGAGATTGGACTACAAATTAACGAGAAAAAAAACGAAATATTTAATAGTATCACGTAGAGAACAAGTGCAAAATTTGTTAGTAATCGGAGGATTTACCTTCGAAAGGGTATCAAACTTTAAATACCTGGGAGTAGATATTAACCAACAAGCAAACAGCCATGAAGAAATTAAAAGGAGAATAACTGCAATAAAAGCTATTTCGCGCTTGTACCAGTGTTTAAATCAAGATTAATCTTCAAAAATACAAAAATAAGACTATATAAAGTACTCATTAGACCTATAGTCTTGTATGCCTGTGGAGTGTGAGCGTCAACAAAGTCGGACGAGAAAAGATTACTACTATTTGAAAGAAAAATCCTGCGTAGAATCTATGGACCCAAAAGAAACGAGAAAAATATATATGAACGAAGAACTAATGCAAAACTAAGGGCAATATTCAATGAACCAAACATAGTGGGAATTCTTAAAAGCAGACGAATAAGCTGGGCTGGGCATGTCTGGAGAGCGGAGGGCCAAAAGTACATGATGTCACAATGTGGAAACCAAACAAAAAACGACCAATAGGGAGACCAAGACAGCGATGGACTGACCGAGTCAGAGAAGCCCTCAAGCTTGTGGGAATTTGAAAGGAAGAACTACTGGCGAAGAACAGAGAGTTATGAAGAGGTGTAGTAGAAGCGGCGATGGACGTTCAAGGTCCAAAGTAAGTCAAAAAAAAAAAAAGCAGATGTACTTCAAGGAAGTTTATAGGTCTCACTCTTTACAATATGTTTATATCCGACATTCTACACTCTGACAACACCATTCTTGTGAACTTTGCTGTTGATGCATCACTCCACCAACATTGACTTAACCATAGACTCTATTTCACTTCTAACACACCTTATTGAACTTAAAAACTGGTTTAATTTGTGGAAAATTACTCAAATAAATCAACACACATAACGTTTTTCCTATATCCAGGTCTCTGCCCTCCATGATTCCCCAAACAAAAGTCACGTGTTACCTCGGAGTCTATCTTGACAAAAAACTCACATTGGCCAATATATAAATTTAATAATAATATAAACCAGTATAAAAACTAAAAAAATCCTCGATATAAAATTTCACAAAATTAGACACCTTCTCAAATTAAATCTCCCACTAAATCAAATACCACACTCTTAATATATAATCAAATTATCTGCCCTACATTGACCTATGAAATACAATAACGGAGAAAGGCAAAAAAAAAAAAAAATTTAAATTCAAATATTTCAATCACTTCAATCAATTTGCCTTCGTCTCATTAATAAATCAATTTCATGAAAACAAGTACAACCATCCCAACTCTTTAATATCCAATCTCTCTTCCCTCACATTTCTAAATAACCTTCAACACCGTCTTAAGCGTAATTGATCCATGGACCTTTTCAAATTTAAAAAAAAAAGTCTAGAATTATGCAGTATTGTCATTTGGACAACATCTTTTATCAAACCGTCCAGTATTGACAATCAAACTACCACATTACCTAATGTAAAAATTTAATACAGATTGTAAATATTCTCGTTTTCAATAATAATAAAAAAAATTTCTTGAAGTACCAAAAATTGTGTATACTTAATGAACATATATTAGTGGCTAAAGAGCTCTTAAATTAAAAAAAGTTTAATAAAATGTAATGTTTTACTGGTAAAATACATTTTTATTCGTGCAGTTTCTTTAATTTTAATATCATCGTCGTATCAATGGTGACTTGGTACCTGATTTTTTTAACACATAATAAAAACGTGAACTATATTCCTAATATTCTGAAGAGTACAAGAACATCATACTATAATACCACCACGTCAATAGGTCATTCTTTATTAGTAATTCTACCTATTAGTTAAAAAAATATTTTGTGGTTTTTTATTTTTAATTCTCCCCCACATAAATACTAACTTTTTAATTTTAATAAGTCGATTAAACATAAATTAAAATATAAAATTTATTACTAATTAATTTATTTAAACTATGAAAATTGTGTAATGATAACATGGTGTAACATTATACATATTATATTTATGTCTTAAAATTATTGTATATTTTATAAAATAGGAAAGACATTTTTGGGGGGGGGGTAGTTTTCTAATACCACCCCCGGAGACACTAGTAACTCTGTCAAAATTAACATTTTTGAACGTTAAAAGATTAAATAACGAATTCGCAAAAAAATCACGATAATTTTTAAAATGTATTTAACGTGTATAACAAATAAGCTATGTTTGCTATAGTCAACTTTTTCTAAAAAAAAAAAAAAAATTAATATTACAACAAAAATTATATTATATTACATTATATTAAATAATATTATATGACTAATATAATTGTGTATATTTCTAGTTAACTTTTTCTTTATTTTTTACACTCAACAATGTACGAATAAATAATAGAAACATATAAAAGGCAGGGTCATATTTACCATTAAATAGGATAGGAAACAGCCTATGACCTTCGTTATAAAAGGGCCTCGGATTTTTATGAACTTTTTTTTTATGAAAGTTTTCATCGTATAAAGTAAGTAAAATATAATATTTAAAATTAAAAGAAAAATGAAATAATTTATCTCTATCAACATAAAATGCCATATTTTTTATTTTATTTCAAAATGTTAAGTTAGACCCTAATAAGAGGTAAAATGGACTATCATTAAAAATAATTAAAATAAGTCAACATTACTAACTGCAGTATGATCGACCAGTGATCACTGATCAGAAAGCGATATTTATAAGTACAATTTTAATCAGAGTTAGGCAAGCCTAATATCATCAGTTTATAAGACTAGACATTTCCATTTATTGAATATCAACCGGGTTCAAACACGTAACAATCATATACATACATGTACAATATCAGTCTTGTAGTGAGTACCACAATTAAAGATATATCTTTAATAAAAATATTTAATCGTGATGATTATCCATTTATCAGTTATCATTGACGGAAGTAATATGAGTTGCGAGTAAGTATACTACTGTTGTAAAAGTATTTATTATGTATAACAAATTTATAAATACCTTACTTATTCCTATTTGATATTATCTTCCTCTATTTAATAAATCTATATTAATGTCTATATTTTAATTATAGTCTATAGTAATAGTTAATTAATGACAAGTGCGATAAACCATTGTGTGAGTAGCAGAAATCAGTAAGAGAGGAATATATGTTTCGTTTGAAAACCTGTATAAGACAAAAATTCGGTTTTATTCTTTAACTTCAATCGTGATAATAGAGTAAAACTGGAATTCAGCGAACATTATTAAACATTTATTTTTTGGATGATTCTAGTAATACTACAGTGCAATATGTCTGCACGTCTCGTGTACTTACGTATTACGCTCCCTATCGTTCAAAAACCATACAAGTATCACGATCCCCAGACAAAATATTTTAAAAGAAAACTCCATACTATTATCAATTTTATTAATAATTTACCGTCGTAATTTAAGCCCAAGCACGCGTAAGGACGTAAGTACTTAATATGTAAATATAATATTTTAAAGGCATACCTAATTTTTTTATTAATATCTGATTGACTTGATATAACGGTCATCTACCTACATCAGCGTCCCGTGTGGAAGAAAAACTATATCGTTGAAGATAACATAAAAAAAATCGTCCATACACATCAAATACTTCATTTGTACGTAACTTATTATTTATTAATATAATAAATAAGACACGTGGTGTTTCGAACGTTGTTAATACTCTAGCGTGTTGTTGAGCTCATGATTTTAGAATATTTTAGTTGAGCTTATCAAACTATAATCAACCCATTCTATCCAATGGGTCTACTGGTCTGCCATATAAATAGATAATAATAATAAAATAATCCCCTATTATCCTTGACGGTATCAAAGAATAAAGGAATACAGATTTCATATGTTCTGTATTTCTATAGTGATATCACCTAATACCTATTGTATTTGTTATTTTAGTCCAAAATCAATTTTAAAATATGTGTTGAGTACAACGCATAGAGTAATAGAGTACTTTATGGTCCAACGCAAGGTTTATAGATTATTTTTTATTTTCATTTATAATTTATAAACTTCGTATTCAACGTACTACAAAAAAAAAATAAAATAGTACGTTGAATAAAAGTTTGAATATAAGTACAAATAAACATAAACGTAATAAGAACGTTTTGAGTATATTTAATATTACGAATATTTATTATTACAATGTAAAAGTGTTTAAAAACGTAATAAGTTTCGGGTTCATTACAATGTACCTTTACTCATGACCTACTACAATGATAAATAAAAATGTTCCAAAATCGTCTGTATTTTTTTTTTTTTTCAGTAAATAACGATTTGGGCTAAAATTTGTAACTTATAAAATTTTGAACTACTTACCAACTGAGAAGGAAAACTATGTTCTGTAAGTGTATAATCACCGTTGGTTTAATTCATACATTATAAAATTAAATTTATTTATATTGTAAAGCCATGAAATGATATTTATTGGGATTCATGAATCGTAAAATCAGTGTTTAATTTAAGATAAAATAACACAATAAATGTACGTTGTTTAAATAATTAATACATGTGAAATATTTTAAGTTTAAACGTTACCGTACAGAATTTATGGCAATTTTGAAAAATATGAAATAAAGACATACCAGTTACAGCAGCTGTTAGCACATAGATTTGTATTCATTTGTGGGTTATTTAATACCAACAAAACAAGATTTAAAAATACTTTAATATTAAGTTATCTGAATCCGTGAAAACACTGCCAATGCAATAAGCCGCAATAACGCTATGTACTGTCGGCGATAACGAAAAGAATCCCCAATCAAAGTCTAAAATTATTTAATACATAGGTTTAAATTCTAAGTAGGTATCTACATTTTTGAATGGATTCTATAAATTTCCAAAATTAACAGCTCACGTTGAATTACAATTAAATTCTTAACGTTAATTAATTAAACTTGTAATCTATATTTTATGCAAAATCGTTTTTAATAAATCGATGATCAAACATTTTTTGATATACCTACCTTATAATTATATTATCTCAATATTGTATTTTCCTAGATTTAGTTCTAATATAAAAATTAGATAAGCTGAACAATTTTAACTTACTAGTTACATAATATTTTTTTAGAATTTGTTTATGTAATGTTTTATTCTAATAAAGTGTACATACTTATTAATTAATTATATTCACTACTAAAATATAATTATAGTTCTGGCAAGCTTTTTAATTTTATTTTTAAATTGCTATGAATAAAGTTTGTCATTTTTTTTTTTTTTTATAGAATAAAGATAATTTAATTGAAATTGTAATGAAAACAAAGGCGATTTTTCCGTAAATGGTTTGAGAGTGATATCACGCTAAATTTTCATTTTTTCTTTTGTATTTTAAATATTTAAACATATTTTTATATTTTAATAACAAATATGAGTATAATAATTTTAATTACATTCACCTATGTTTCTTTTAATAAATAAATTACGTCCGAATTTTAATTGCCTACAGCCTCCAGATAGCAAGAGGTCTCATTTTTTTTTTTTTTAATAAGTAAATCATTTTTAAATTAAATCCTAAATGAAATAACCTCTAGCTAGCCTCTTCAGGCACCAGAAGATATCAGTTTATTTTTATTATTTAAGAGTTTAAAATTTGTATTTTTTTTTTTAATTCCATAATTTTTCAGAAAATTGTATATGTGTAAATCATGTGTGATGAATTTAATATAATATAATGATAATGATAATGTATATTAATTTTTTTTTATAGATGGCCATCTTAAAGATATTTATGAATAAATTATAGTGTTCAGTGTTTATAAGTACCTACCTCATGCGATGTATTTTCACTGCGCTTTATATTTTTTGACTTTGGTTGTAGTCAACTTATGTAAAATTACATCTGAAATTGGGACAATTTCTTCAGTCAAAACGTATTAAGAGTTTTACAAAAAGGAACATTAACATTGATTGAATATATTAGTAAATATTTTCCCCAAAATTGAAAAAAATAACTTTATTAAAAATGTGTGAAAGACCATAGGTAGAAACTTAATTCGTTTAAGATTTATATAGAGATATAATTATTAAACATAAAAACAATTAGGAGATTGTTCAAATATAGATACATCTCAACTGCTTTTTAAATTTCAAATGTTATCTACAACTCTACTTTTATTATAATATTTATTACTATGAGAAGTGTAAATCATCAAATATACGATAAAGCTCCTGCTTGTATCCATAAAAATATTATAAAAGTTATTGACCTTTTTTTTTTTTTTTGCCTTTTTTGGATCATTTTATTTGTCAATTTTAAGATTAATTTATTAATACACGATAGTACTATGTCTACATTACAATCACTTATTTTAGTTAATGAATAATAATATTAATTTAAAAAATAGCATATTTTTAGAAAGATATTATGCCATATTTATTAATAATAAATATGGTAATATTAAATCAATATTTTATCACGTCATCAAAATAATGTTATATTAAAAAATAGATATATCGAAAAATCTATATAATGATAAATTAATATATTGGTAAATCGAAAAACAGATTTAGTATTTAGTAGGGGTCTCAAACAATGTCGATATCGTTAGATTTTTTTAACTTTTTTCATTATTCATATGAAATACAAATATCATGATATATTTAATATCGATATCGAAATTAAAATTGATATATCGATATTTAAATAAATATCGCTATGTAGGTACAGTAGAACCCCTCTCGTCCGCCCTCGGCTGGTCCGCCGCTCCGGTTGATCCGACCATAGTATTATCGATATGAATACTACGTAATTTAAAAATACAATTTGGATTTCCACTTTATAGTAGATATTAGGTTAAATATTGCAGCTAAGTCTAGAATGTCACTTGCTAAACAAAAATCTATAATTGACTTTTTTTCTAAGTAATGTAAAATATAATTAATTTCTGATATAATCTTGTATATAATATGTAAATAAAAAAATGTTCTGTATATTCTGATAATCCGACCTTTTTCGCGTTCCGACCACACCCCCAGTCCCGAAGGTGACGGATTAGAGAGGTTCTACTGTATATAGAAAAAAATCACTTAACGAGGAATGGGACATTTATTAAAAATTTGTGTAGGTAATTTCATGACTCAGTGCATTATGCAGTATGTTAGTATTAGTAGGTACTTAGTAGTAAATTAATAATTATTAATTAATAATTATCGTTATTCATAAGTGAATGTAAATGCATTAGGGATTAGGTACTCTATATTGTTTTATACCTATTTATAATTTTTAATAATAAATTTAAAAAAATTGATCTCTACTTTATTTATTTTTTATTACATGTTATATTTTTGATACTAATATGTTGAATTTTCGATATATACCTAAGGATGTACTATGTATAAATATTAGAAAATACTAAATACTAAATAGAAATAAATCAGTTTTTCGATTTTTCGATGAATCTATTTTTTAATACATCGATATTTCGATACTGTGATAAAATATTGGTTGTATCAAATCGATATCGATATTTAAAAATGTATGGTTTGAGATCCCTATTTATTATACAGTAGAATCCACTTATTAGAAACACGGATAATTGATACAATCGCGTTATTGAAACAAAATGTCCCGTGACGGACCGGTCGTATATTAGAACATTGAAAACAAATCGGATTATTGAAACATCACATCGGTTATTTGAAACAATTAAACGAAGATCAGTTGAGATTTACACCGGTTATCCGGCGATAACCATTAATGTAATTTAATCTAATCTTTGCTATCGTCATGTTTATTGTAAATAAATAATTGTAAATAAAGTGTATATATAAATCTAAAAATGTCTAAATGTCAAAATTTAAGTTCAAAACAGAAGTACTGAAAATTCAAATTGAAGAAGAGATTTATAATGCGGTAATGAATTCTCAAACAATTGAACAGGCCAATACTGATGATGAAGAAGAAAAAAGTGAGGCAACTTTGGAACCCCCCTCAAACAAGGAGATTGTAGAAGCTCTAAGTATCCTCAGGAGAGTCTTCCAGCACCATTTGAATGAAGTAGGTTTTGAGCAGCATTACTCATATGAAAATATGGTCATGGAGAAAAACAAACTTCAATAGACACATATTTGAAATAATATAAGTATATAAATGTACATACTTTTTTAAATTATACAATACATATACATAGTTAAGTATACATACATACATATATTTTTCGCGTATTTTTTATTTTTTTTTCATAGTACAAATCAAACCAATCGCTTACTAGAAGTAATCGGTTAATTCACTCATTTGATCTTGGTCCCAAAGTGTTTCTAATAAACGGCTTCTACTGTATATATTATATATTTATTATTATATAATCATATTAAAAAATAATGAATTAAAAAATTCTCATAATATTTTCCTTGCTGCGCTACCAGTGATGTTATATTATCAATTTTTTAATTCTTTGTCGTCAATTTAAATTTGAGTTTTTTTTTATAAAAAAGAACATTTCACATTTCAATACCGAATAAATTTATTCATTTATTTACAAATTATTTATAATTAATAATAATAATAAAACTAAATAACTAAACAGTTTAAAATCTTTAGTTATTTAGTTTTATTATTATTATTAATTATAAATAATTGAAGGGCTTGGAACAACAACCAGGTAAATCCACTTTTTGAAATTGTTCAGGGCTGATAAAAAACAGTTTTATTCCATGATAATCAATACTTAAGGTATTACAAATAAATTTTTCTATAATTAACATGATGAAAAATAATACTGTGGACTTAGAATTTAGTTAACTTTTTTTTTTTTAGACAAAAGTTGTCCAAAGTTAAGAAACCTATGGATTTATCTGGTTATTGTGCCAAAAATATTGTTTTTTAAGGGTATACTAATAGTAATTTAAAAAAAATTTGTTCAAAAAATTGAAATTTTAATTTTATTACTTTGAAATATAATAAAACAGTGCCTTAAGTTTTAAATTGAATTATAACAAAACAAGTGGCATAAAACTGATTAAATTCACAAAAACAAAACAAAATTATTATTAGGTAAAATTAGTAAAATTCATTATCACAGGATTCCTTTTGCTTGTTATTTGTTAAAATACAATATTTATGTATAACAAAAAATCATAAAAACTTTTAAACAAAATTAGTCATATAAATTTAACATAATAATATCATAACAACAAATCAAAATCTTATGTTTATAAAAAATAATAATAATAATATCACAGGATTCCCTTTCCTTGTTATTTCTTAAAATACAATATTTATGTATAACAAAAAATCATAAAAACTTTTAAACAAAATTAGTCATATAAATTTAACATAGGTAATAATATCTTAACAACAAATCAAAATCTTATGTTTGTAAGAAATAATAATAATAATATCACAGGATTCCCTTTCCTATTTATTTTTTTTTTTGCTTGAGTTACATAAAAATATTAATAAAAAATAATGTCATCAATATTCATAATCGGATAGATCAGGATTATTATTTGTATTGTCTTCAAATTGTCTGTAGAACCACATATGTTCAGCTGGTACATATTTCACAGCTAGTTCCTGAACGTCTTTTAACTTCGCTGCTTTAATTTCAAGTGCTCTATGATACAGTGTTGGAATATTTTCAAATGGGCTTTTATTGTCAATTTTATGAAGTATGTAATGCTCTTTACCAGTAGAATTTGCAGTAATACTGCAAAATAATCCGTCTATTGAATAATTTATCTGGCGATAAGACATAATAGAAAATTTATCTTTTTTTGAGTTTGTAATGTACTTTTTAAAAAATGGTTTAAAATACTCAGAGAAATTTAAAATCATATTTTGAGTCACGTTGATGACGTAAAATTTGTTTGGATTGGTTTCTTTTACTATTGTTTGATATGTTTGTGGCAAAAATACTCGTTCTATTTTTCGTTTTTTTTGTTCAATTAATCCAAAACAACGATCGCACGGAAGGAAACTATGTCTATTTTAGTAAATAATAATACTATTTGATATGGATATCATGTGGTAAATACAGTGTGACCACATTGGAGCAATAACCAGATAAATCCGGATTTATCTGATTGTTGCACCAAAAATAAAAACAAGATAAATCCAATTACATTAAAAACTGTGCTTATATTTATCGGATTTAACTGGTTGTTGCACCAAAATGTATTACATTTTTTCCTGTAAAATAATTCACGAAAAAGGGTATTTTCGAAAAAAGTGGATTTATCTGGTTGTTGTTCCAAGCCCTTCAATTTGTAAATAAATGAATAAATTTATTCGGTATTGAAATGTGAAATGTTCTTTTTTATAAAAAAAAACTCAAATTTAAATTGACGACAAAGAATTATAAAATTGATAAACAGTTTAAAATCTTAGCGATTTCCTTTTTTAAAGCAAACGTATTATAACTACTTCAAGATCAATGTGTATGTCTATATGTATATTCATTAGTCCTAAACTATCTAGTCTTATTTCGCCCGTAGAGTTTTTTAAATAAAGCTTTATTCGTTTTAGAATAGAAAAACTTAAAAACTTTTCGACTGATGCAATTCATACTGGTAATATTGAGTAATTAAAAATAAATTATATTTGGGAACAATTCTTCTGGACATTTAGTCTTGTATCCAAGATAATTTTGAAATACAATTTTTTTCGATTGACCATTTTTGTTTTTAAAATTCAAATTCATTTTTAATTAATTTATAATTTTCTATTATTAAATCTCTCTTATAAAATTAACTGCTGATTTTAAATCAATAAATGACAATTTCTAATTTTATTTGGTAGTAAACAAAATAATGAAGTAATATGAGTAATATTAGAGTATGTTTTGAATTATTCATTAAATGATGCAAATATATGATAGATACGAGTAAAGGTTCGTCTCCACGACAAGCAACTATACAATTTGATATTTGATAATTCGGGGGAGGTGAGGTTGAGCCCGAAAGGCTCCTAACTATGCCACTGAGCATAGTACCATTGGCGCAACTAGAGGGGTGCACAGGGGACTTGTGCATCCCCAAGTTTAAAATGTGTACCCCCAAAAATATAAGCCTTTTTCCAAAAAATGTGTAGGTACCATGTGTGGCTGTAACCCGATTGAGTAAAGTTTAACTTTTTCACTACCCAATTGAGCACAGTTACAATTAAACAATAGAAATACGAAATATAACACGATTGAACATAAAAATACGTACAACGTTGCCGTACCACATAGCTAAATAATAATTTTTAAAAAAAATTAAATATTTATAGGAATTATTTTATAATAATCATCAAAATAATAATTAATGTATAAAAGTATAAAATTAAATTATTTTACAAATATAGGTGTTAATTAATATAGATATTTATTTTAATATTTGTTTTATGTTATACAAATTGTATTATTTGTCAAAGTTTTAAAGTGGCATCCCTAAATACTTATTTCCCACTTTTAATAAATATTTTAGTAAATCTTTAGAATTTTCATTTCTTAAATATTCATCGTAAGCCATTATAATTGAATTGATTTTTGGAATTTCAATAAAACTCATAATTTTATGACAGTCAGTCATCCTCCCATACGACTTGTAAAGTACAAAAATTACGAGTGTACGAGTATTTCAAAAGACGCATGTATAGTCTGGTTGTAGTCGGACAGAAAAATTAGCAACGTTGCATTAATTTGACTGTGCTCAATCGGGTTGTTAAAAATATGGACCGTGCTCAATCAGGTTGTTCCGAAATAGGGACCATGCTCAATCGGGTTCCACCGCCATGTGTTGCCCCCACGGGTCTGTGAGTTCTTCACTATTTGTGCGCCCCCAAAATTATTGGTCTAGTTGCATCAATGCATAGTACATATAAAAATAAATTATAAATAACCAATACTTGTCAAAACTTATTTACGTTAAACCGATGTACTTAAACTATTTAAATTATTGTACTTAAAACAGTTTTTTTTTATTATTTATGAGCCTCGCATACAAAACTCAATTTCCAAAACTGATTTTTCATTTTTTTTTTTTATCTGTACATAGGTACATTATTTATTGTTTTACGAACAATAATTTTTCTTGTATTATCTACCCAAGTGCTAAGGTACTTAATAAAAAATATTTCTCGGTTACATCATAATTTGATCCTGTCCACATTTACCGCTAACTGTATCCATCAATTGTTACATACTTACATGGTGAATTTGTTTTAATCCGGTTTTTATATGGCTATGGATAGTAAAGCACGTTGTGTGGCCCATGCCCGCATACACTCAACCATAAATGATATTGTCTTACCAGCACGTCATTTATTCTCGCACTCAATGTTGTAATTTGACCTGTGACTGTGTTATAAATAAAGCAAAATGGTGAATCGCTGAACTTTCTGGATGGCCGATAGATTGAATATAAAAACAACACTGATTCGATTCACCCAACTGAAAATAGTTTTAAGTATTTATTTTTTTTAAAGACAAGGTACATAAGATCATCAATCGACGTGTTCTATCGCTAACTTATGTATTTGCTAGCTCAGCTAAATTATAATTATTAATTCTTACGTATGAATAAGTACATAACTTTTTTTGCCAATAATTATTAGTTTATACTTCTACATCTATTTAAATTAATACAATAAATATAATAATAAGAAGAAATTAGAATAAAAACATCACGCATAATATTTTAAATAAGTGAGAAAATAAATATTCAAAAAATAAATGTTAAGTGTAAAAACGTATAAATATTAATAACGTTATATTTTATTTGCATTAATGTATACTTAAAGCGCACTAAGTAAATAATTAAAATCACATTAACGTAAAATGATTTGAATAAATCAAATAAAACACCAATTTTGTATGAAAATAATACCGGTTTATATCTTCATTATACTATGTATTAGATACATATAAATGTATAATAGTATAAAATGTAAGAAAAAAATTGTCTTGATTTTTCGGTAATTTATTTTGAAATTCAATCGGATAAAAAAAAACATTTATCATTTGGCGTAAAAGTTAGAATGCGAATTATTTTAAAACCGCTATTTAAAATCTTAATTTGAAGAATGTCGTACACAATTTTTAAAATATAATATAAATATTCTTTCTTGGAATGCCGTTATTCTAGTTTTAAATTATAATGTACATTATAGATCAAACATTATTCTAGGATTGGCTTCATATTGATAGATCTAATAAAGTACAATTATCTAAATCCTTAAATTTTTTTATTTAAAAAAAATTAAATATGTATCTTTCAAGTTGAAATACTATATTCATATATTTTTTAAAAAAAAGTAGTTTTAACAAATGCACATATTTTTAAAGCCTATGATAACACATTCGTTGAAAAAACAATTACATTGAAATAAATGTAATATGTTATCAACAAAAACCTGTTAAACCGTGGACCTATGCCAAGAGAAATTCAGCAGATATTTTGATGACCACTGTCGTAAATTGAGTACAAAATCTGCTTATGGTGTTACATTTAAAATTATTCAATTTTTCATTTTATTCAAATATTATATCACTTAAGTTAATTGTTCTATAGGTTGATATAGTAGATGTTTCAACACAAATTGTCTGTATATTCTTAGACATCATCAAACTTTCACATATCAATGACGTCTTAAGAAAAATTAATTAAAAGCACGTAGTTATGTCGCCTTGTTAACGGGCTCACGCTATATTAGGTTCTTCTAAATTAACAAGCCAAAACACAAACTAGGTAGTATATTTGTTGTAAGTGTTGTGTTGATTATTTTCGTGTAGAAAAATGTGTCATCAACATAATAGTATGATACATAATGTTACACATCTAATAAAAAATATAAAGATCTAATTGTTAGACTTATTAGTATTAATTTTGAGGCATATAAAAATTGAAAATCAATATATTTCTAAAAATGTAATGACAAACTAAGTGGAACTTTAATTTTATTATAGATATATCAAAATATTTGAAAATTTGTAACAGAAAAAACCATGGTTTGCACTTAAATTGTAATAACATTAATAGAAAACTTGTTTGAAAGATTATAATATACTAAATTTATTTATTTCTTATATAAAACCGGTTATCTTTCAAATAAAATGTATCGTATATATACAAAAATTACTAGTATCATTAGAATAAAATTAATTTCATATTTAGTAAATTATTTCTTGTATGATATTTTGTATTACAGTCAATATAAGGGATTATTTTATGAATCTTAAATATTATAAGTATGTTTTATTGAAAGTTATTTTATGAAAATAGTTTCCATATAGAAACATAATATATGAAGAATTTAGAAATTTTACATTAAAGTTTATTTTAAAATTTAGAAATTTAACACTGATAAATTGATAACATTAAACTTAATGATGGTTAATTAAATATTGTTATTTGAAAATATTTATTTTACAAAAGTAATCATCATCATTCATAGTATTCATATACAAATTTTATATACATATATAGATAGATGGATTGATAAATATACGGGTTTCCCTTTTACAGAATAAAAAATTTTAATTAATTATATGGTATTTTTAATGCATCGAATTAATCATTTGTTATCAACTACACAAAAAACCGCAAAATCGATCATTTTGAATCCGGTTTAGTTTTCTTTGATTTAAAAGAACAAGACATATTTGCAAACTATTTTTTTATACATTTTCTCATAGTTCTTCCTAATGATTACAAAAAACCATCAACGTTTCTAATCGATTAATTAAATTTTGTCAATTCATATTACCCTCATAAATGCATAAATTAAAATAAATTAATATAATATATAGAAAAATTATCTATCTATAAAATTTTTAAAATATGTAACCACAATTAAAACTGTAATATGATCTTATATTTTAGATTCTGAACGGAGTGAAGAATGTATTGATTTTACAATGATGTGTGTTTTTTATTTTTGTGTCTGTCGACACAATTTGGGGCAGTAAAATAGCCTCGATTTCTTTATGTAGCAATTTTTCTGAAAGGAAAGTAAATCTAGTTGGTACTTTGGGGGGTCAAAAGTAAAAAATTTTCAATATTTTTAAATGCGACGGGAAAAACCCTAAAAAATTAAGGGAAAAACGGAAGTTTTTACGCAAAACCAGTTTTCGACAAAATCAAATTTTTTATTTTGCTATAACTCAAAAACTAATCGATGTAAATACTTGAAATTTTCACCAAATGTTTAGATTAGCGTTCTCTATACACCGTTAAATTTTCAATTTTTTTAAGTATTTTTTTTTTAAAATAACGATAAAATTTTTTGGCTGCCCAGAAAATCTTGAAAATTTAATACAAGGTTTCTTATAAGTTGTTCCTTGACTGATAAAAAAAAATATTAAATCGTAAGTCACAATTTTTTTTTATAAGTGTTCAAAGATCCAATTTATACGAAATATGTAAAAATTGCAAAAATTTGCAAGTTATTTTGTAGATAAAAATTCATAAAATTTTTTCTGTTGGTACTTAAGGTTCAAAATTTTAACACTAGGTTATCTATAAGCTACTGTTCAAAAATCTTTAAAAAAATTTCTACCGGACTTAGAGGAAAAAATTTTATGACTGTTTGAAATTTAAATATTTACGAAATTGCATAAAATAGCGATTTATTCTCAAACGATTTTAAATATTTGTTATAATTCAAAAAGTATAAGTCGCAGATTTTTGAAATTTCTACCAGCTGTTAAGATTGGTATTTCCTTTATGTCATATTTTTTTCAAAATATTATATTGATTTTTAAGCCACTTATAGGCATTTAAAATATTCGATTTTTTTACATTTTTTTTTATAATCAGTGATAAAAAAAATTTGGCTCGTACAAAATACTTGAAAATTTAATAGAAAATTCCACAGAAGTTGTTCTTATTGTCATTCAAAAATTATTAAAATCCATAGGCACAATTTTTTTTTATAAGCGTTTGAACAGCGAATATTGACATCAAATTACATGTAAAATATAATATAATGTATAATATTCTAGAGTCTAGAATCTAGAATTTAGACTGACAAACTATGTCGCTGTATGCAACTGCCAACCCATCCTAATTGAAAAATATATTTATCGTTTCAAAATAAAATATACTTTTTACAATGTTTATAAATAACAATGTATTATATCCTAGACAAACATATTAACTCCGTTCAGAATCGTTATTCGTATACAATGATATCTATCATTGCATTCAAATTTAACAAATCCATTGTAATAATGACCTATCCTATAAACGAGGTGCACTCCACCCCCAACTGTACAGCAGAGCGAGGCCCATCCGGACCTTTTTTTATTTATTTTCTATAAACTGATTATTTACCTATTATTTTTTCATGTATTAAAAGTTATAAATTATCTTATAAATGATTAATTGTATTATACTATTTTATTAAACTATAAAAATCAATTAAAATTTTGAATTTAGGAAATAATTAGATAATTATTAGCTATTCAAAAATAATTAATTTTTTTTCATTTACTTTAATAGCAATATGTGTGTATGTGTTAATCCATGTTCTATGTAAGTACACTACTTACTGAAGTTTAAGTTTTAATATACTTATACTAGTGTTTTCTACACCTATAATAAAATAATAATAATAAAATATCGTGTCTTGCATTTAAATTTAAAATAGCAGATATACATAACATATTTAGAGAAGTATTGGCTATTGGATAGTAGTATAAACAATATACAAAAATTAATATTTATATAATTTATTCTTTAATCTATATAATAAATTAAGTCTTAATAAACGTAACTTATGATAAATAATAATGAAGTATTTAAAAATTGAACGCATGTATAATTATTACCTCAAAGTTAACACGTTAACACGAATGTTATCACGTAAAAATCTATTTTTATTACTGTTATTAATTATTTGCTACTCGCTTTAATATATCTTATCGTCTATCAATAAATATGTAGGTTTAATATATTTTCTATAACCTAATAGCTTAATAATCACAATACATTGATGAAAGTAAGCTATGTTTAACAGCAAATCATTGAGGCTAAATCAGACGTGTTTTGTTTACGTATTGTTTTTAATATGGTTGTATACTTATTTATATTCCACTAACCAACTGTCTATAATTAAATGTAAAAAAATAATACATATATAAGCGTTTACTTCTAATTAAACAATTTATTAAATATAAGAATTTTTTGTGAAAAAAAACTTTTGTACGTATTTTAGAATTCTTTGCGGTAAAGTGTCCAGTGTTTTATATTTAAATATATATACATAGTATGAAATAAACCTAATATTTGTTGCTTACTCATAACTATATGCTAACAATATTATAATTTAAATAATGAATACATTTTTAAAATTAAAAAAATTATATTCATATGCAAAATCCTTAATTTTGATAAAATATCTTACTAATTTGTAAAATGCATGCATAGTTAAGTGGCGAAACACTTGTTAGAGTCCGTTCACACGATCCCAAATCAGCGGTTTTGTCGTATCGATTATTTTACCGTATAAACCTATCAATATAATTTAAATGAGTATATTCAGACGATGCGTTATTGTACTATATTCAGTAAAATTACCAATTAGATCGACTTGTCCATCATTTTTATTACTGCTAATCGTTTTTGGTCGTATGGTAGAAAAACCGATTCGGATTATCGTGGCATTGTATTTATATATATCATATCCAGACGATTAGGTATTTTGACTGATAGATCGTCATTTTTTGTTTTCTCTTCTGTCGACCAACATTCATTTGTTTTAAGTAATTTAATTATGATTTAAAAGTGCGCAATGGATAACATAAATACTGAAATTCTTATATCATTGACTGAAGCACAAGACGTGCATTGTGGAATAAATTATTGGATGTATTTAAGAAAAAAACATTGAAAGAATCAGCATGGAGGGAAATATATAGTATCATTTTAAATGAAAATCTCCTAGTATATTACGAAAAATATATTCAAGTCCATTTTCACGCTTTTTGACGCGCATACTATACGAATGAGACTGAAAACCAAGTGTTATAGTGGGATTGCGTACGGTGTACGGTAAAATAATCGTACACCTTTTGAATAGTCCAACCGAAAGATAGCGAATATCAAAACGGACTCTTAAATACATCAGGGCGGTGAAATCGGCTATCAATAAATATTAATAGTTAATGCGTATAGTTACGTATATTATCATCTTATGATAATGATACAAATGTGATTAGACATAATGGATTGAAGTAGAAAAATTATAATTACATATTTTTGCATATTTCCCCATATTTTAGGTAAAATGGCATAATTTAGGCACAATTTCCAAAATTGTATCTGAAGACCAAGAAAGTCTTGAAGGTTCACTTGAAGATTAAAATTTAAAACACTTGATATGTTTTAAATATGCACCGATAACGTTGGTAAAAATTGATCATTCGTTATCAATTTATAAAAATATACTGACCAACAAACGCTGTGCATTTAAATTAAATAGGTTATATCAAACAATTTCAATTGTACAGTCCAACTTTGCTGGTAAACATGCAATTACTTTTACATTTTTTATAATACTAAATCTATTTTCATTGTAGGAGAAGAAGACGAAAAAATGATATCGATCATACAGAGTATTAATATGGTTTTATCAATGACGAACACAAGGAAAAATGTTAAGGGTTTTGAAAATATAAAATATTTTATAAATGACATACTTTATGTTATAGTCTCATGGAAAACTTTGAAATAACTATTAGATTTGTTGGTCAGGTCATGTTTTTCTAACATTTTTTCTGATATTTTTGGTAGGGTGGTTTGAACCCCTAACCTCCCCACTCTTACGGTCATACTTGGGTTTTAGAATTATAGATTTATTGTTGTCAAAAAAATTATCTATATTTAAAATTTAATAAATCAAATTAAAAAAATAGGATTTTAATTGTTATTACAAAAACATTCAGTTGCATAATTTTGTGTATATTTCGCCTATTTTAAGTGCTTATATGCATTCATATTTCCTACAATTTGTGTGAAATAAATCCTGAATCCTATATATAAGTAAAAATTATATAAAATAAGTATTCAAAGTGTTATAAAAATATTTACTGTTGTTTTCAACTAATTCGTGGTCAAGACTAAAACATTTTTTAACGTCTATACGAATTTAAATTAAATTATTGAACTGGGCATTTGGACATATGCATATGTGATTTACCATGATCGTATAAATAATTAGGCAATATTTTATTTAAAAAGCAAATAAAAATATAGCATAATAGTAAGTAAAATATATTCACGAGACGTAGATATGGCATTGTAAATTAATGTCGGTAATAGTTATGTTTACTAACTACTAAGTTTATTTAAAATTTAGGACACTACATTTCTATACAAGATAGAAGTAAACATGGACATAAACTGTCCGCCAAATGATAAAATGCACTCAATGATTTCGTTCAATTTTAAAAACAACTGAAGACCATTACACACGTAAACTCAGTGTATACATATATTTCATAATTCATAGTATATAACAACTAATTAAATTATTCTTTGTAATATTAAAACGTTCATTATTATGATACATATATTTATTTAAAATCTATGTGGATATATAGGTGACATATAATAAACGAATTTCCAAAAATTATAGTATGTTTACGTTCTGTAAAAAAAAATGTCTAAATTGCACTTTATATTTTATTATATTTTTGTTATATATCTGCAGAGGTAACGTATACAAATACAACAACTATTAATAACGTAACATATAAGCTTATAGTTTTTGTAATCAATAATTTATAATTATATTTTAATTTGAGGAATTAAGTAATAAAGTGTGATAAGTGAGTAAGTTAAAAATTTTAGCATTAACATTTAAAGTTTAAGTAAATATTTATGTACACCTTTTAGCACGAATAGTGTTTATAATGGCGTATAACCACTTGAACCTGTATTTTTAACGAATTTAAATAGGATTATTGACTTCGATTTGTTTCCGTGAATCCCTATTATGCATAATTGTATTATAAATGTTTCGGAAAATAGTGCGTCATTTAAAAATTCGCTACCTGCTGTCTAAACTTGTTTTCCGATCTTTTCACTCATTTAAATATTTTCTATGTATATAAAATTATTCTTTTTTAGTAGAAAAAATTTAAAATAATTTTTTCGACAACTATTTGGAATTGTTTTAATTATTTTCTAGTCTAACATTTATATAGTATCATTAAGGTCATTCAACTAACTATTGAAAATCATAAAAATAATAAAGTAACTTATCATTAATTATTAAAAACATATAATTAATTTGTATGTTATTGTGTCCAAAAGGACTATAATATTATGAGTATATTAAATTATTATAAATTTGTAATAAACCTTACTTGTTTATGGTTTTGTTATCAAATCGAATTATTTTTTAACGGAACAAGATGAAATCGTGTGATTTGTGATAACCTATTTGTAGGAAATACAACTCACTATCACAATCACAAAGCTCGAAAACATTTTCAAATTTAAATATTACAACATGCAGTCATTGCACCCAAATGAGATTAGATTTTATATTTAGAATCGTGTAGATCATAAATGATACCAAAAAAAAACCACGAAATATTTGTATGACGCCTCTCGGAGTTATTTCATTTCCATTTTTTTCGATCACTACGTTCGCACGCTATTAGAATATTTCAAGTCACAGTGCCCGGCAATCTATCTTGAGATTTCGACATGTGAGAATTGTGGAATTTTAATAACGAAAATGCAATTATAAATTGAATAAATTAAATATATACCCACAAACTATTTGTTATCTAGATAACTAAAAACCTTTTATTGTAAAATAGCTACATTGATTATTACATTTTTAACGAGCACAATCAAATTTGCACCATAAAACTGTCATCTCAAAGTTATGTTTTTACAAGTATAGTGTGCATAAATCGATTTATTTACATAACATATTTTACTTGATTTCTTAAGTATGAATATACGTTTTTACACTCAAACGGCTGTTGAATGTATACTTATTATATTGTATAAACATTTTTCAAAATGAAAAATAGTTTCATTAAAATCTCAATCAAAAAAAAAAAATAAATAAATATTTTAATTTATGGCCAATAAACTTATTTTATTATTTATGTTGTGAGTATAGCATTTTTATTTTGTTTGAAATCATTATTATAAACCATAAATACAATAATTTAGTAAGACGAATACATTTTGATTCACAAGGTTTATAATAACTGATAAATATTTATCTTTCACGAGTAAAAATGTATGATACTGGGTTTTTAATTGCTCGATAATATGATTATTTAAATTAAAAAGAAGTCGTTCACCGCTAAAAAAAAATATCACGAGAAAATGTTTATATATTTAAGAACATATTGAAATAAGCATAACAATTTACAAATTTCAATTTGAAATAAATCTTATTAAAAAATAACGTTGACTTTTCAACTTTTAAGAAAATGTTCGATACAAATCTGTTTTATAATTCTATTCTATAATGGAGAGTAGCTTTTATTATAATAATTGTGAGCATAGTGATATCATTGTTTGTGTTCTCTCAGTAAATTTTCTTCGTTTCATATACCATAACGTATTGAAAATAAAGCAGTAATTCAAATTATATCCGTTCACCATTTTCTTTTTTTAAAATTTAAATACGAGATAATTTTATAATATTCAATTAATTATTTAATATCAATTTAAAATATCAAACTTCAACGCTGTAAAAGCTATTTTCATTTGATTATATATTAAAATAAATACTATTTAATTCAACAGAAACTAAACCGAAATTTGAATAATCGAGTATCTTTTATGACACACTTCAGGAAACTCGCAAAATTTAAAAAGCACTGTACGAGTACTCGAATATCGTATACCCGATATACATCATGAATCTTACTTAAAAAGATAATTAAAGGATGAGATTAATAGTTGTGTAATTGGGCGTTTGAAGACGATCGCATACACAACAGCTGTTATATATAGTATATAACATAGCTAATACATACATATATATATTATACTCTATGGAATTTGTCGATGACGTAACTACAGTTTATTATTTCGTAAGCTTTTGTGGATACTACAGAAGCATACGATTTATGTACCATAACGAACAAATATTAATAAATAATTTTGGTGTAGTTTAACTTGTTCGAACTATCTATATGAATTTTTGTAGCTGCAGCAAACATAATCACATAAAACGAACCGACGATGAACAACGATTTATAAAAAAAAAACTACAGGTACTCCGGACGTATGTAAATATATAAAACTATAGTATATACACACGTGAATGCGTATAAAAATGGATAAAAACGTTTGAGTAAAATTATCAATTTGTTATTTAGTATTGCGATTTACAACCGTACATAAAAGCCCAAACGCTCGGCGATCGTATACGTATACGTAATTACGAGTACGTGGTGTTTTGTGACTTTGTCAAAAAGATCGTGTGCATTAAATGAAACTCGTCCGGGCTGTATACACGGATCGGAAATGAGCAATAGCAGAGATAAAAAAATAACGCTAACCATCTATATAAAGTGGTAAGCACGGATTTATATATATATTAAACGTATTGTGCACCCCTTAAACACTTATTTCACCTAAATACACTGCCTAAAATTGTGCGTATTCCACGGCGTTTCGTTTTATGTGAAGTGGCAAAAAATAAAGCGTACTATTTGAAATTTGAAAATGTATAACAAAACCTTACTCGAACTAATCGTACCAAGCCCGTATACTGTGGGGGGTGAAGAGTTCTACCCCCCACCAATTTTTTTAAAGTAAGTATATATTTATAATATAATAAAGATTAATAAAATACTTTATGTACAATTACAGTTTATTTTAAGTATTTATTTTTTATATTAGACTGCTTCAAAAGTAAATTAATTGGTAGATCTATAAGACATAATTACATTATTTCTTGTTTGTAAAACTTGTTTTCAATTTTTATAATTTAATTAAATCCTAGTAGTAATGACTTTAAAAAATGCACTGATTTCACAAAAGCTTTTTATTGACGAGGTATGACAGTTTTGTATCGAAATTGAAAGTGTGGATGGAAAAATAGATATTGGTACACGATAGAGAGTTTACAAAGTCAACAATCAGTGTTATGTCGAAGGACCTTTACCCAAACATTTGATGTCTAATATCCATACTTGGAAAAGTCTGAGTTTCGAATTTGCAGCAAGTTTTTTATTTTTAACATTAAGACGATTAAAACCCTGTTTGAGGAATAGCTTCAGTGAAGATCGTCCAAAAGGTTTAGCTTTATTGTCAGTCCACAGAAATTTCCCGGTAAATGTTGAACAAACAATCAACACATTTTGTCGCAACACAAGATTGATTTGGTTTTATAATTTAAAATTGTATTTAACCGTTTTTTTTTTTTTTTTTTATTGATGATTAGGTACCGTTTGTATACGTTATTATATATTTTCTACTGCGTAAATATATTGGCATTGAAATAGAATAACAGAATCATGCACTGTTATTCGCGTACTAAAAAAATATTGTACTCCCCCCCCCCCTCCGAAGACCGATCTTGAATGTGTGCTTTGGGATCGGGCGGAAAAAACGTTAAACGACTTCTGCGATAAGTTTCAATCCATTAGACGATAGGTATAGACAAATGTGGTTGAACATTCGCGCGGTACGAAAACTCGACCGTTCTAGGGCCTGGCCGCGCGTGTACGCCGTACGTGATGCATACCTACGGCGACGGGTACGGGGTAAGAGTTGCGCGCGCGCAACGAGACGCGCGTACCAAGTCCGAGGAACACGCGTGACGAAATCCGTGTCATGTAGAACGCGACCGGGCCGCGTGTAGCGGCGCCGGGACTTGCCCGCGTGTAGCGGCGCCGGGACTTGCCCGCGTGCCCGAACGGCGTTCGTGTTTCGCGTGTGTCCGACGTCCCGGTGCTTGTGCGGCGGACACCGCGTACGTTCGCATCGCGCCCGACGGGTCGTCCGTACAACGTTGCGCCGTTCGGATTTAATGAGCGGCGCGCGAGCGAAATATTAACGCCCGATGACATTAATAACGGCGACGAACATAACAATACGCGGTGTACAAGATATGCGTGTACAACAATATGCGGAAACAACGAAACGTGACACCGAGATGCGTGTTTTAGCGGACGCGGGGGTTCCAACGATGCTCTAAACCAGCGGATCCCAACCCATTGGCCGCGAGCAGCGTGGTACTGGCCCGTGAACCATATAAATATACAATATTAAATGCTATATGTGTTTAAAATAATATTATTATATCATTTTAGTAAATACCTAATAATATTTCTGGTTGTGATAATATTTATCAATATTACCTACACTCTGTAGTGTCCAATTGGTGTACAATTTACGTTATTGAACGTTTGAACAAATTGAAAATAACAGTAAGGTATGAAGATTCGTTGATTGAAGACTCTAAGATCGTTTTTATCATTAGTGCTATTCTGGCTAAATGGCCGGAGGACTATTCAGCAAACTCTAAAATTGCACTGAGAAGCTCGATAGGCTATTCGATAACTTATCTGTAAACAATATTTACTCTCTTATGAAGGACAAGCAATGCCAAAAATCCCATTAAATTGTTTAATTTGTGATTAAGTTTAATTAAGTGTTTTTCAAGATAAACAATTGATTATTTTAATATTTCATTTCTAACAACTAATGTTTGTATGTATATATATATATATTTATGTCTTCGTATATAGGTGAAATATTTGTGAGTCTCAAAGATTTTTTTACAAAATTGGTGGTCCGCATAACTAAAAAGGTTGGGAACCGCTGCTCTTACCGTTAAGGGAAATAAAGCTCTAGAGGTAAAAACGATTATCAGGATGCACCTAGAATGGTTTTCAGAATTTTTGTTCTTCGTGAGCTTCGGGATTATTCGCCACGTATTGATTGATTTTATTTTATTTTTTTAAAACAAACGTTTTGAATGTTTTCCGTACGGTTTAGATGTATTATTGTTATTTGTACGTCTACAGCATGCGTATAACGCATAGTCGCTCGGTTTATCCGTAAATGCGAATGAACCGTGTGTTAAATATAGTATTATTGCGAAACCTACATCTTTGGACGGATTTTTAGATTTCACGGAAACCTGAAGTTGTGAGTTCATGTACGCGGGACAAGGTTCTTAGTGTCCTACCATCCCCTCCAAAGGTATCATTATTTTTTATTTTTTTTTTTGTAATTAAAATTTATTACTTTGGAAATAACGCGTTTTATCAGGATGGCCGAATCTTCTTTATAAACGATAAAAATAAAAAGTAAACAAATGCTAATCCACACGCTTTAACGGGAAAACTATAATATTATTACAAAACAAATCCATTTGCATTCTCTGCTGGTGATTGAGTAATTTATTACTCGATTTCGAGACAGATTTTTAGAACATCGTAAACTTTTTAATTCAAGGCAAATCGATAAATCTACTTGACATCATTTTACGCTATGATTTTCTACACTAATAAACCCATATAGTATCTTTTAAAAGTAATAATATTTTTAATTATATAAATATATCTGATAGGTTTTTTTCTGTTGACGGTACTTTTTCTGAGAAAAACCCTAAATTAACTATGTCAAACATTTAGATTTCTTTTATTTAAACTATTCATTTTCTGTTTCATAACGTTTGTATTGAACTTTAATACAATTCTAACTCTTGGTTATTTAAATTAAAAACCTCAATTGATTTAGATCTTTAAACATGTTAAATTGTTAATTGCAATTTTAAGTTTTGAATGATGTAAAATGAATATTTTTTTAAACTATGATTATTCCACAAAATGTATTTTCATCGTCATATTTTCAGATAGTAAATATCAATATGATAATATTGGCTTCCGTTCAACCGAAAATATATAATATGTAACATCATAACGATTCGATCAGTGTGTTTCGAATGTTGTATTCGGAGAAGGTATGCGAATCGTACTCTCGACTGTGTTCTGGACAGAAACTCGTTTACAGGTTTAGGCGCACTCGCGTAGTATACACAAAAGCTTAATAAATTTAATAAATAAGATTCTTGCGCGTATCGACTGCAACAGCAGCAGCAGCAGCAGCAGCAGCGTGAACGTACAGCGTACACACGATATTATGTAAAACGTGTGCGTCAAACAGGTGAGTTAATCGAACTTATATATACGTATGTATATATATATCTTATATCGGATCTAACGATCTGCGCGACGAACGCGCTAAAATGCCGCGGTCCGCGGTCAACGTAGTCACGTAATTAGTACGGCGGGCACGGGGGTTCGTGCGGGGGAAACGCGCCGTGCCAAACGGAGACGCGCTCGGACAAGGTTTAGGTCACGGCCAGGTGGGGCGGACCGATCCGCCACTGCCGCCGCCGCCGCCGCCACCGCGATATATAAATATAAAAACGCATCCACGACCGTGACACTGGACCACATCAAATCGTATCGGTCGGTACAAGTTGACCGGTCGCAGACGTTTCGCCAACACACCAGCTTCGCACACGCACGCACCGTAGACACCGGCTCGCGTCCACCTGCACTCGGGGCCACCCACCGGTAACGACACGAGCACCCGGACGGACGAACGCTGCCGTGGCACAGACCCCGACGGCACTGACGCGTACGGCGTACACTCCGGCTCCAAATCCAGCTCCACCGCTGTTCCGCCCTGCTCATCTGCGAGATGATCGCGAACCTTAGACTGTGCCTGCTTGTCATCGCGGCCGCGCTGGTGGCCGCGCACTGCGCCTTGCCGTCGTCCGCGGCCCAACGGCCCAACAGGGGGCTGGTCCGGTACACCGACGATCAACACTTACCTGTCCGACCGAAAGCCGCCGCCAGCACGAAGCCGAAACCGTCGTCCACGAACAAAAACAAAAAACCGATCGCCCCGTCGTCGGCCACGGATCCCAAGAAAAAGGCACCCGTCAAATCTTCCGCAGCCGCTGCCACCGCTGCCGCCGTCAAGAGTGAGTATAATTGTAACATATGATTATCTATTTAAGTATGGTCAATTTCTGATTGCCAACCGACGTTGCGTAGTACACTACGTATGCGCGTACTACCTTTTAGACGGTTAGCCCTCCAAACTCGGAAGTTTTATATTGAACTTCTGATATGTTAATGTACGCGTAAAATCAACTGTAAGTCTGTCTCCCGTAGCTTAATTCCACACATTATACTGATATTCCAAATTTAATGAGTATATAATGTCTGTGTCCGCGAGTCGATTACAAGTTGTTTGAGTTGTTATTGTTTTTTGACTCTATTATCTGATTGCAATTTTATTTGTAGACAATGTCATTACAAATTATTTGTTTATGGTACATACTAAAAAATAATTTTTTTCTTAATATCAACTCTATGAACAACTACCGATGAAAAAAATAAAATTGGCCGTTTAATGTATTTCAAATAATACAGTTCATAACATTAAATTTTACGTGATGTTTAAAAGTTTGAAAAGTTCCGAAATAATTATATATTGTGTATAATAATTTATAATGCACTTTATAACATATTATAAGCTGCAAAATTTGTTTAGTTATAATGTTATTTAAAAATTTTGATTCTGTGAGTTATAGCTTATCACTTATAACCTATGTTATCAAAATCCAAATAATTCAATTAAAAATATACCAATTATTTAATATTATTCCTCTCATTTAATTTTTAATTTACTTAACAAGAAGTATAATATCTTTCAAATTTCAAAAACCTTAAATTAGTTTTCTAAACAATTTGAAAGAGGACGTTTACAAAATTATAATATATTTTATAGTTTTTGTGATTAAAATATTGTTTTTCAATACGAGAATTATTCTAGCTATATTAGATTTGTCAGGGTTGATTTAAAAAAAATAATAACTTTTATAAAAATAAATAAGTTATTATTTGTTCAAATCTGCATTCAAAATTGTACGCACAAAATTCATAAGTTGGTCAGTTAATATGCTATATTTATTACCGTTCCACTTAATCAAAATATGTAACAGTAATACTTAAAATATATAATGCAATATGTATTCATTCAAATTTGCATTAAATAAAATAAGAAAAAACTCAACTGTTTTTAATTTACATGAACTTCTTTTTGATTATATATTTTTTATCGGTTAGCATCTATGGGTGTTTCTTAAATATTTTGCACAATACTAATATAATATAAGAACTACTAGTTAGTAGAATTTTTCCAGTAACTTTATTGTTTTATTTTAATACCCTCATAACGATTATTTTTATATCCACTATATGGTTATCAAAATGTGACATATCACACATTTTCATGGATAGTATATACATGTTTTATGCAAATAATTTTATCTTAGATTTTAACATATTTTTGAACATTTAACCAGGGCCATTCATTGACCGTACAAAAAGTTTTATAACAGTCATAAAAAAAAAAACGAAATAATGGGTCATTATAAAATCGTATTTGACTGTCATCAGACCATTTACCGTGTTATAAGTATATTATATATGATGTACTATCTAATCTAATATCATTTATAAATTTTGTACATCATTCTTAAAAGGATGCGTAACTTTGAAGTGTTAACGATTGTCCATAAAAATAAAGATCGACGCAATTTTTAATTGACGGTATTTACCCCGGTCGGTTATCGTCTCGGATGACTAATCCATAAACGTTCAGTAATTCATCGAGACAACTCGTTATACTAAGATCATCGACGGAGAAAAAAAAGTACTTCTATTTAAACTCGTATCGAATAATAAATAAAAATAAATTTATAATAATAAAATAATAAATATGATTCGACGTAAACAAACGGTCAGCATCCGGCCAGTGGCAGTAATAATTCAAATCGGTGCAACAGGTTTCCCAGCACAATTTTTCCATCCCGTGTCGCGTCGTCTGTATCCCGTCATCGTATCACCATATACAGCTATTGTAAGCTATACGACATACGTTTATATATATATATATATACATTCAATCAAAGACACGTTGTTAATTTTTACATTTGATTCGTACCGCAGACGTAAATAACGACAATACGAACATAATATATTAGATAATAAAATATTTACGCACAAAAAAATAAATAAAATAATAATAATAAAATATAATGATAAAATAATTTATACTATTTACTTCGGTTCTCATCGTAAACACATCGTGTATATATATAAATATATATACGTATCCAGATCATTGGTCATGCAGTTCTCTGGCGGCGATGTTTCACACATACGACACTCGCACAAACGAGACGAGAATGCGTTATTATTAAGTCGTGTTTAGTATATGTGTGTGTGTGTGTGTGTGTATATGTGTATGTATGTGTATGTGTACGTGGGTATGATTGATGGTGAGAAGCCACGCTGATACACACATGGGTACATAGTGTATACAAATGTTAGGTGTATATTACGCGCGGCAGCAATAACGGCGCGGCGATGATAACGTGCCAAAACCATGGCGTTAAAGTCTCTGCCAAACCATATATATCTTTATATTTATATTTGTGTGTATATATTTATGTACATCATATCGATCTACAATCGTTTTCGGTATTTATCTTAAAACCATTCGGATCACGTTCGAATCATCAAATTGTTTTTTTCTCTTTTTCCTATATTCAATACTTATTTGCGCTACATAAAATCAAAAATGTACGTCATATTAAAATATACATATGTTCCTATTTCCCACGGAAAACGTGATGGGCCTCTGTTGCTTAACGAACGGTCTACAATAAAAATTGTTTTATAAATATATATAAATGTGTGTGTGATTTATATATTTATTTTCATGGTATACGTGTGTGCGTTCGCTAGACTTTATTTCCCAATGCTGCAATAGCCGCTGCCCCGAAGACGTAGTTAATATGCGTGGATCGGAGGACTTTACTAGTTTTTGTACTGGTTTTTGGGATGATAACGACTATACGGCAATGGTGAATCGATTACATAACTACTATTAGTGGGGAGGGAAGGAAGAGAGAATAAAGTTCTCTCATACAAAATAGTTGCTCAGATCATACACCTGTTTTCTTCTTCCTCTTTATGTTATTATATTATCTTGTACGTAATTTTTGTTCTTGTTGTTTGGGGCCAAACACGTGTAGTATGCACGATGCTACCAACGAATTTCCGTTGACTTCCGAACACGCGCTTTGTCGGCGGCGACCGGTGTGGTTATTGATTTGTCAGGCACCAATACACGCACGAACCGAAATATCCGCCGTGGCAGTTCTCGTCGGAAATCGTTGATCAGCAGTATACACTATTATGGATACCGTAACGAAAAATTTTGTTTTTTAAACGCGCGATAAGTGATTTCTTTTACGGATTGTTAATTTTTTTCAATATTTTACACACGGCCATTGTTAATTCAATATTTCGTTATCGTGTACATCATACATTGTGTGTAATAATGTATACGTCTCGCATGCACGTATGTTATTATTTAATGTTCCTCGTGTATAACACAATATTAGCTTTAATATGGCGACAGGCAGCCGATCGATCTAATAAGGTGCCATAGTTGTGCCATGGTAAAACGACATTTATTATATTGTTGTATTTATCTCGGAACTATAGATATATAAATACGTGCTTGTACTTATATATGAGTTATTTGTATGTGTGTAATCTGGTACTTGAAAAATAACTAGCGTTTCCCATCTTTTCTGATGATCAAAATATGGTATATATATATATATATATAATATATTATGCAGACACTAATTTAATATTTATTCGACCAATAAACAGGAAAAAACTTCATCATGAAATTTTACTGCTCAGTTTTGAGAGCATAATTCGAAGTTAGCATATTTTACACTAAAATCCGAAAACTAATTCGACCAGAAACGTCTCAAATGATTCGATTTAATTTCAATTCAAACTCACTCATTCTCATCTACATTATATATATATATATATATATATATATATATATATATATATATATATATATATATATATATATATATACAGATTTACATAATCCATTTGACCTGTAGGCTATGATGTAATAATATATAATAGGTACTTAAAATCGTAGCGAAACTCTATAACAGGTCAGCAGGACGATGCATATTTTTCAGGTCAATCACTTTAAAATGTGTAAATAAACAACTGTATATACTTCAAATTGACGATTTTTATACGAATCATTATTAATCATTATTATGAGATAATAAAACTTTAAAACTATTAACCTAAATTATATACAATGAAGTAATAAAATAATTATATTAGAAATATTATTCTATTAGTCTATTATATTTCTTTCAAGGACCGTGGAAGCTCAAGAAGAAGAATATTATATTATGTTTCTCATAAATGTTTTGGTCTTGCTGTTAAAAGTAAACATACAGCAAGAGCCTCGTGAAACACCGATGCTTCGAAATCGGTAGTCTTAAACGCTATTCAAAGCCAGGCGTACCTTTTTTGCATTATATTAGTACATATTATAATAATATGCTCTATTGGCAGTAGTAATGGTCGCATCGTAAGCCTGTTCTATAAACAAGTGTTTTCATGGCTTCCGCCCAGAGAATACACATGTTGATTTTAAATCGAAGTAGTAAAAACCATGTTGGGCGCATATTTAATAGTGTCGAACTTTCCAAAACAATTTTGATAGAACACTCTCCTACCCTTTCCGGTCTACGCGTATCTTATATTGCACTGCATCGGTTCGTCGCCCTACATATTATTCTTGTTCGTATGGTAAATATGTGATTCTGATTTTGATACGTGTTCCACACGTATGTAGGCCGTTTACAACGGGCATACAAATTAGGGGTATGATACGTGTTAACTGAATAGCCGTCCGTCGTTGATCGTACACGTACAACAATAATTATCGTGTACAAATAGTCGCTCATTCGCCGCGGTCTGTAATAAATAAGCACCAAAAGCCAACATAATATATTATCACGCGCGGTTCTCGTCGGCTATCGCTTACACCAAACGACGGTCTCCCTTCGAAATATCTCGATTAATTTCACGGGTTTCCGTTCGGTCATCACACGTAGCAGTTGCAGTGTTCGGTTATTTTTATATACGTATGTGTATTGCGCGAGTCATCGAACGCACAATAAAAGAAAAAATTAAAAAAAAATTACAAAAATCATACGCGTAACAACCGTAGGTATCTATTTATTATTAAATGTACAGGTACGATACATAATATGATAACGGACTACCCGTCCGCGAGGCGGTGATGTTGCGTAAAGCTAAAGAAGAAGAAGAAGAGAAAAAACAATAAAACCATAACAATAATAGTAATAATATAAAGTAATAAACAAACAGTGGTAGTGCAAAAACATTTGCAAGCGACCAACTCACAGCTGCGGCAGTGGACGCTATTACGGAATTCTCAGACTGACAACGACGACGACGAGATTGTATTGTCGCCGCCAGTTGTCTGTGTACATATAATAATATAATATCGTCGATTATCATTGTTTCGTTGTTACGCGTTTTGCAGTGCCCGTCGGCTCAGACGCATACCTAATACTGAAACAAAAACACACACACACACACACACACACACACACATGTTGCTTCGGGGTACTATAATATTATATGTATTTTTCCCCTTTCGCGATAACGACCATGGCTAATTATCTACCGCAATGGTGCGTGCTACCGATGCAGTTTGCGATGACAATATAAACGATGGAACTGCAGTTATGCGTGCGAAATGTACACGAGGGGTACGATATAAATAGCTGAATTATACATATATATATAACACATAGTAATCCATTACATTACGAATCGTAATACTCAGGTACAATCGGTTTTTCGCGTCAATGGTGCGTTATAATATGATATAACGATGCACTGCATCCGTGATCGTAGCGACGATCGACAAATATGCTTTGCTACAATGAAAACGCGATAAAATACAACCGTTTAGTTAGGATTTTTTTTTTTCTTGTCGCGCACGAAACCTATACCGTACAGCACACGCGCGTAGGAGTTATAACATTTATCGGTTCGTCGCAGATGTGCTTACGTTATAACGACTCGACTCAGGCACGTGCACAGTCCTCCTTTGGAATCGACACATTCACCTCTTCCGTCCACAACTGCCGCCGCCGGGGATAGTTTTACGCGTTAATTTATTATATATTCGGATATAACATATTTTATTCCACGTTTAAATTACATTTGGCATTCTTTCTTTTACGCGCCCCCTCACGTAAATCGTGTCGCGTTTGCTATAGCAACACGTCCATAGATAAATAAACCACCTCACCTATCTCGTTGTACATATTATATGATGCACGTATAGACAAAATTCGAACGTACTACGTTACAGTGATACTTTGAGCCTATACAAATACATGTATAATATCTACTCGAACCGCTTTCGACCATAATTATTCTTAGATTTTATTATATGAGATTCTCACAAACTAAGACTATTATTATTAATATTTGTATTAATATAATAAATGTTTTTTTTAAATCTTTGGTCCAAGGTCGTATGATTTTTCTAATCTCGCGCACACGTAAAGTGACGGTTCAATGATTCCACTAACTCGCGCGACACGTAGTGCCATAATATTTTTTAGAGTATATAATATTATATATATTTATGTGTGTGTGTGTGTACATGTCAGAACGTGTAATTGGCGTAAAGTACCTTAAGACTTAGGCGTCTGATGATGAAGATTGTTATTTGAGGCACTCGAGTGGCAAAACGGCTTTGTGAACAAATCATCCGGTCATTACCAGTTTAACGCATATTATCCGTTTAGATTATTATTATAACATATTAGATATGTTACGCAATGGCCTTTTGCGGATTCATATTACAGTTTCTAAGTTATTCGGAGGGGTGATATTATGGTACAAGCAGTGATGGTGGTGTTTCCTTACCACTATGAACATTCAAACGCTTGTATAAGACTAAGACGCCGGCTCTTTCTTTACCTTCTCTTCGATTTTGAAAACGTTTAGCTTTTGAAATGAACCCACGCCAAAGCTCTCGAAATTAATTGTTCGTGTTAGATTTGAGATAAGAGGTAATTGTACTAGATTCAAATATGTGGGCAGAACTATATGAAACAAAATTATATTTGATTTCTACAATATTATAATATTGGTTTAATGAGCAATGTACGCATAGCGTCGTAACGTAACACATATGACACAATATAGCGTTAATACTATATTGTATTATTGATGGCTGTAAATCTTTTCACCAAATTCAAACGACTAATTGTAAGTTCGTATGCAAGATTTTCGCACTGAGTTCCTACTTCGATCGGATCGACTCGGATCGGACGAATTATAAAAACTGCGCTCGTAGGATCGTGGAACACAATCGAACGTTGTATCGACAACATAATAATAATATATTTTATGTCCGACGACAATCTATTATGTGTACGATACGTATCTCGATGGCGTGTACGGACGAAACTCTACGCGACGCGTTCATTCCGGATTCCGCGTACACCGTTTCTGTGTATAACATTGAGCCGGGTCGTGTACGCAACGGCGACGGCGGCAGCAACAATAATGAGCAAGATAAAAATCTTGTCTCGTCCCCGAGCGACGCGATTGTATCGGTTCCAAAGGGGCCACCGGGTTAATCGCGTGTACTGCAAATCTAATGCAGAACATGATAATATGATGCCGTTTAACGAGGTTACACGACGACGACGACACGTGGTTGTTACTGTATTGTACGTTATTATCATGGGTAGTGCGTCCGGGGGTGCTGGGTGTACCCGGGCAACCCCCAAAATGTTGTAAATGAGGCCCAACAATTTAGTTCTAAGTGTAAGGAGCCTGTATTTTAACAATTATTGCTCAAATTAAATTAAATTTACTCTAAAATACTTGGTAAAAAATAAATAATGTTTCGTAATAGAAAAAATAAAACTAAATTTTCTAAATTTTCGTGCAAAAACTTTTTATAACATAATAATATTTTGTAATACAACAGCTGCAATCGGCTACAAAAGTACACGACATAAATAATTGAAACTGTCTAAGAAAATATACGAGGTTCAAGAGAAACATATTAATTGGCACTAATACACCACAATATTAAATAAAAAAATTAAAGTTATGTTTTTTAATTATTTATACATTATAATTTACCTATATGTTATGTTAATGTAGGGCCCTAAAGTATATTAGGTACTTCTGAAATACAGGTCTGCGCTCACATATGATTATTATAAAAACTGTTTTCGTTAGTTTCCAATATTTATATGTTATTATCAGGAATCGGGACTTATAGCATTTGTTTATTTTTATTGTTTGACATAAACTATAGCAGAGAGTTATGGATATGTATGTCATGTTAAAACACGTTCAACTATGAAATTTGAAAATGCTTTTTTTTTGCTTTTTTTGCATATTTCTGCTTAATTATAAACGATGACGTAGCCCATCGACCTTTCCCAGTCTTTATAACTATTTATAAATATCGTTTACATTTTATTTTTCACAAAATGCTTTGGAAAATCCATTAACAATAAGGGAAAATGTTTCGAAAGTCAAAGTTAATCTTTTTTTATACTATAAAGCTTTATTTATTTTTGATTTTTTAATTAAAAAATTATAATATGAACTACATTTATTTATTTTAATATTTTTTTTTAATCTTTACTTTTATATTCAAGACAGTTTCGAAGTATGTCTAGTACTTAATTGTGTTCATGTTAAAAGAAAATTTAGTAATTGTTGCTTATTTTTCCTATTTTAGATTATTTTTTCTTTTTCAATTAAATATTTTTGTTTAAATTTTAGTTTTTTAAATGTTTATTTGAGTGCTTTTAATGATGTTTTCATTTGCTTTTTAAAGCGCTTATTTTAATGATTTTAAGTGCTTTAAATCCCAAGCCCTGGTTATTATTATTGTTACTATTGTCTAACTCCTTATACTTGACTGTTGAACATGCTTGGGATTGTAGATTATACTTGACTGATTATATTTAACTTGAATTCAAAACTATAACATTTTCAGTTTGCGTATAAATTCACAAAAACAATATGTTACTTTTTAATAGTACATAATCATCAATATTTATTGTGTTAAATATACAGATTCAGATAGAAATATACTTTTTTTACTATCTGTTTAGTCTTTTGATATACTCACAAAACTGATTCATCTAGATTAGGATCTTCAAGTTTTGAGCTTTTACGTTAAATCTATTACGAAATTATGACCATAATAGTTTAAAAGAATTACTGAATAAATATTAATAAGCATATTTCTAGGAGATAAAAAAAAACCGTAAGCCATTTTTAAAAAATATAATATACACAAATCATGTGCAGTAAAAACGAATTATGTACATGTACAAGTCAAAACTCATATACTAATATATCTATTTATAAATATGTATAATTAAAATATACGTCATTTTTTTGTACAATTAAACTGTTTTCGAATAATAGGTGTATGTAAACGTTTGTACTTATATAAATTTAATTATTTATGCAAAAAACGTATTGATTTATAAACTATATAATATATAGATAATACATATATCGATTGAAATATTTGGTCAAATATATGACTACGATATACATGGTACTCATAAGTTATATATAAATACATAATTATATAAATATAATTTATGTGTACCATGTATATCGTAGTCATATATTTGACCAGATATTTCAATCAATATGTGCACGCATAATGAAACATGTCTACCAAACCTACGTGTAAAAAATCCATATCATATGTCGTGGGTTTATTTGTACATTGTCATAGCACACTTTCTACTGTCATTTCTTTTTTTGACAGATACACAAGACATATCAGTACATATATATTATATATGAGTCAACGTTATGATCGAAACAATGTTCGTTAACGGTTAAACTAATTCGTTTTTATTTATCGTTAGAAAAAAAATGCGATCTAAATTCCAGATGTGAGCACATACAACATATATATTATACCTTCCTAAGTGTATCTAACTAGTACTCACCGAAAGAACGCGGTAAACTAAGAATGGAAATTAGACGTTTCGAAACGATTTGTGCGTATAAAATATTGTATACACGTTTTGTAACACTATTAGGAGTACCTCCACTGGAGTATACGAAATAAATTCTAATTTTCCAGTGTTCAGCTGAAACATTATTATACCTATACCTGTCTATAAATTTAATATATGGCTGTATGATATAGATTTCTGAAATCGGTTAACGACTCTTCAGGGTGGCCGTAGCCGCCAGAGGATTCAATTAGTGAACACCACAGTTACATACTTATACGTATATGTGCTGGTCTTCTATAGAAATTGTTATTGTTATTAACATAATTTGATGTTTATAAAATAATAGGTTTTTTTATAAATATATTTTTCAATCTTTTAAAAGAAAAGTAATTCATAAATTGTAAATGTTTTCTTTTAACGTAATGAATAAATAGTTAGCTCAGAGTGTGTATTTTTCGGCACATCATTCCATAATATTACTGTCATAAATATTTTTAAAATTATTAGATTTTCAATTTGTCATTGTTTAACGGGTTTTTTTAGATTCTGAACGGAGTGAAAAATGTATTTTTTTTGACGATTATAACTTAATAACGTTCGAATAAATATCGTTGTCAGAAGTCTGCAAGAATGCACTAGGATCCGAAAATCGGATTTATTATATAATCACATTTGCAAAGCTAAAATTAATTCAAAATGTTTTGTTTTCCAAAGTGGATGGAAACTATAATTTGCCTAATCCTTGGATTGAAAAAATAAATAAATAATCGTCATAAGTTGAATTCAAATCATAAGTCGTATCGCTATAGGTGTCCTACGCTCCTTTAGGTGATCCAAGTGCTTATAATTAAAATATAAAAAATGTATTTGTAAAATACGCGCCGGGGTTTGAAATGGACCAAACACGTCACAGTAAAAAAAATTATCATATTATATCCGCATTACTCTCGGTCGTCTTAGCATGTGGTTAGCATAATATATCAAGTATACAATACGCGCGATATGTTAAACAGATGTTAGAAATGAAAAACGCGAGCAAGTGATCGCGATCGGCCGATAAGAACGCCAAAGCCTCATGGATTTTATGGAAATACACCGCACTTCTGGGAACGTGGTAGACTTATTTTTTCTTCGATTTACATAATACACCCACCCAACATCACACATACATAAAATATACATGAGTGGTGTACAGGTAAAACTTCTGCATTATGCGCGTCCACTCTACCGGTGTAGTGTAATTATACGCTGGTGAAGCCGAACAGCAGTTCAATCTTGAAATTATAATAATAATCTTTGTATGACTTGATTTGGTCAAGGTCTCGTGAAATTTCAGTAGTGACACTATAATATGATGTAGGCTTGACCGATAAGTATTAACATTCTTCCTAGACATCATGTCGTCGTTATATTCTGCTGTAAACATTATACATAAACATAAACGCTCGCAGGCCGTATAATATAAATAGATACGTATTCCGCTTTATTTATATACATGTGTGTGTGTGTGTGTGTGTGTGTGTGTGTGTGTGTGTATGCTGCAGATATATACCACCTATAAGGCTTTTATATGTTATAATTTATGCTGCAATGCGTGTGCTCTGAACCCGGTGAATGAAAAATAATAATAATAATAATAATAATAATAATTATACGTACATAAATAATACGCATAGGTTTTTTAACCGTTAACCGCATTTGCGAGGATATATTATACATGTATATGCAAATGGTGGCTTCGAAGTATAAATTATATGCGCGACGAAACAAGTTTTATACAATCAATTTAAGTCGGATTAAATAATATATAAATACGACGTCAACAAGCCACGATAAAGAGTGAAAAAAAAAACAATATATAACGTAATATTATTATGCACGTATTTTTACCGTTGCAGTAATGAATTGAGTATGCCCCTCAGTAATAGCTGTTACTCAGTAAACATTGACTGATCAATGGTAATTAATTACGAAAATATTGATTCATGTTACAAAAGAATAATCCATGCAGGCTCAGTGTTCGTCTAATCGTATTACGTACACATCATTATCCTTCGGTCACTTTTCCCGTTACTGTGACGCATGATGAACATAATATTGTTTTCCATTTTCTACATTATTAAGGGTTTCCGTTCTGTCATCGCGGAACAATAACCACACACCTTTGTTCCCAGGTTTTGCTCGTAAAAAAAAACTTTTATAACTTTAAAAACTTTTGATGTGTTAATTTATTTTTTAAACGAATTGTTATCCATCGTTCCGTATTATAATAATGATTATATAAACCATAGAAAATGTAACGCGCTATGTATATGATTCAAAAATATCGTAAAAATATTATAATTTATTCATAGTATTTATATCTATACTAAAACATGATGTATTTGTGATTTTTAGCTTAAACAAATAAGTAAAAATGTTTATATTAATGGAGATAGCTGATCGAATAGGCAACTTAAGCAACGCGTGTGTTAGAAAAACTATAAATATAAATTGGGGTACCCGACAGGCGTTGTTCTGTTCAAAAAATCTGTTAACTTGTTCCGTGTGACTGAAAAACATTTTCTATCGAATCAAATTGTGAATTTAAACCTTTCTCAAATCAACTTAATTGCATGCACAAAATTTCATAAAAATTAGTTCAGCTATTTAGGAGGATTTCAGTGGCATATCCACAGACAGAATAAATATACTTATATATACATGTATACTCGTATATATATATAAGACTGTAAAGTTTTAAATAATAATTATATTATAAACATAAATTGGAAAGTAAATTTCAACATGCACGTATTTTTATATAATCCCAAAATATATATTAATCTTCAGTTTTATTTCTTAAATTATTATGAATTTATATTAATCTGTACAGTACACGAGTACATTTTCAATAATAATTCGTATATTAATTCATCGAACTTATAGTAAGTAGCTCACACATTGACTCGTAAATTATCGTTGGTTGTTCACACTTGTTAACAAATTATATTCAGCCATATCAAGTACCTGGATAGATTTTTGTGTACAAAAGTACACAACCAATCACAATACAATGGGTACTTACCGTTTACCGGGTTAATAAACGTCAACGTATTTCCGAAGCAATTTCGAGTGTGTATATGATTTCGAGAAAATTTAACAAGCACTCGAAATGAGACAAGAAGGCTTGATAGCTTACTTATAATATTATGCAAAGTATAAAAATGCTATATTGAACTCCATCAACACATGAATTATCGTATCGGAACGGTATAGTTCTCTTATATAAAAAAAAACCAGTTTTTACAACGGTACACTATGTCGTTCATTATTATTATTATTATTATTTTTTTTATTTATTTACACGGATTTTTGGATAACATTACAACCAAGTTTGAATTTATCACCACACTGATAAAATAATATTGAAAACCACTTACGTAAATTAGATTTCAAGTGGTCAAGGTTCAATGTCCTTAAGCTGTTATAAGAATGTGGCAGAATGTCAACTGGGTTTTCACGAATATGCATATTTACTTGTTCAGCACAATAACACTCAAATTAATGAAAAAATCGCGCTTCAAATAACAATATTAAATCGTAGAATCATGATAAAATAATAATTAAACGTATGCAATAGACCGTTAAAAAATAAAAATAAACATTCAATAGAAAGCATTGATTGCAGTACTCAACTATAGTTTATATATTAGAGCATAGACAAGAAATTACTTGAGAAAAGACCAAAACATTATTTTTCTAGCCCCTCGATTTTTTTTTCCATTTTTTTTCTTTCTTAGAACTAATCTTAGAAGATACATAAAATAAAAACCGAATGATATTTTAAATACATTGCAATATTTTGTAATTAATAAATAAATATAATTGAAGTAAATTTTCTATTTTTATCATTAAATACTCTACTGAATAAAAAATATAATTTAAAAATTATAATTAAATAGTTGTAAATGAGTTTCCAAAAAAGCCACTATAATTTGAACGGTCAAGTTAAACCTCTTATAATATTTTATTAATTTTAATATAAATTATTATATTTATTGATCATATTAAAGCCAACATTTTATAATAATTTATTTGAATTAAGTGTTTTTTTGATAACGAATGAAATTAAAATATGAGTTATTTTCAATTTTTATGTGGATATAAAAATTATAATGAGTAATTTCTTCTTATACAATTATATTTTTTGAAATCGTGTGAATTCATATCACCACAATAATGAGAATATAATATTGTTAATTATTTTAACAACTGTATTTAATGTCCACTTAGAGGATATAATTATAAATTATAAAAAAACATTTGGTAAAATAATTATTGCATACCATAGTTAAATCTTCTTTTGAATTATTTATTCTTTAATTATCATTATTACTATTAACATTAATTGTATATATTTTAATGATTTATATATTGTACACTAAATAATAAATATTTTCGAAAAGCATACAAATCACGACCATTTTCATATTAATTACATTAATTAGATTTAACTATATCAATTTAAATTTAAATTATTTTATATTAAATAAAAATAAAATTTATTAATACAGTAATTAATACAGTCAGTTTACCTTTAATTTTTTACATCAGAGTTCATTCACCGAAAAACAAATTTGTACGGAAATACGAAAACTTTTATGCATAAACTTATCATTTTTGTGATATTTGTTACGCAAAATACATTGGAAGTAAAAGAAAATATAAAACATGGTGACGTTTGTTCTCCGAATTTAAACCTGTTCAAAATGCAATAATTTGTTATAAACCGGTTTTATTAAACAGAAAATTGGCAAATGTACAAAGATAAGCTTGATGTAAAATATAAGTAGTGTGGACACAATTATCCTTTTAGTTATAAGCTTAAATGAGATAACATATTTATGTTTTATGACATATATTGTCATTTTTACTACCGAATAAATTATACACAAAATGTATTTTTAAATGCTTTTAACTTTTCAGAATCATCGAAACCAGTCGATGATGCGTATAGAAACGAGTTTGAAGAATATATGCGTCAACAAATTCAACAATGGCAAATTGCAGTTGTGAATGGCCAACAAGTCTCACCACCTGCAGGATCTCAACCATCCGGACAACCACCATCTAGTGTATGGATTCAGGTTCCAGCTAACGGTTACTATCCTCCACCATCATATCCATATCCCTCATACCCACCACAGCAATATCCACCACCTTCCTACCCGCCACCGTCATATCCACCCCCGTCATACCCATCACCATCATATCCACCACCGTCTTATCCACCTTCTGCATATCCTCAACCTTCTCCATATCCTCAACCATCGCCGTATCCACAACCGTCACCATACCCACAACAACCTTTGTATCCACCACAACCAGTACCAAATCCAACTTCAGAGAAACCCGAACCATCTACTTCTGCGACGCCAGGTATACAACAAGAACCAGAGTCTCCTGGAGTAGTAACTCCTCAACCAGAAGAACCAAGCACTGCACCTCCTCAACCTGAATATCCATCCCCACCAGCACCAGAAACTCCATCACCACCTGCACCAGAATATTCATCAACGTCTGCACCAGAGTCAGGAACTCCACCACCAGAAGTTGCTGAACCTGATATTCCAGAGATCACACAAGCACCATATCAGACCACTCTTAAACCTGAAGGTTCTACTGAGCTACCAGAAGTGATCCCAGCTTATCCAGACACACAACAACCAGAACAACCCGGTGTGCCATTGTATCCTGGTCAACCGGAAGCTATACCGACAACTGTTCAACCTGAAATTTCCACTGACCAACCAAGTTACCCAGACAAGCCAATTTCAGAAACGCCCGGAGAAGAACCAGAAGTTACTACCAGTGTTGGTACCACATACCCTCCCGATTCGGAACTCCCGCAACCAACTGGATCACCGTCGACAGACGCATTAAAAGCTCAGTGTAAGGAACCACGAGGTCAATTCCCGAGTGAGAGTTCTTGCAATAAGTTTATAAACTGTTGGGACGATACCGCAGTCGAACAAACATGTCCTGCAGGATTAGTATTCAACGCAGAAAAACGTTACTGTGATTATCCAGCAAATGTGGATTGTGGTTCAAAACCTATTACAGGTAAAATTCGACATATTTTGTAGTTTATTTTTCTGTTATTAATCATTGTGTTCTTTTTTATTTTAGTAACCGAAAACGGAAATAATACAAAATGTCCAGATGTCTATGGAACATATCGTAGCAAGGAAAACTGCGGATCTTTCTACGTTTGTGTAGCTGGATCTCCGGTTGACTTTATTTGCCCGGGTGGAACGAACTACAACGATGTAAGCTATTACTAAAACAAGTTCATTTAAATGTAATATTATTTATTTGATTTTATTAAAATTATATTTAGGACCTGAAAATCTGTGACTACCCGTACCGCGTGGACTGCAAAGGATTACCGAACAATCCCGAACCAATAGAAACCGGCACTGAAGTCGAGCCCAACACTACTTATGCTCCTGAAGTATCGTCCACTACCACTTCTGAAGTATCGACCACTACACCATCTATACCATTGTCTTCAGCTGAATCTTCACCTGCTACCGAAATTGTACCGACGCAGTCCACTACAACTGCACCTATTGCTGACCCAATCGCAATTTACAATTACAACTTGAGAAAGATACCACCGAGTATGCATTCATTAATCAAAAATAATAACTATAATATATTTAATAATAAGCTAGTACGATTAAATTAATTGTGTTTATACTTATAGGTTTAGTAAATACCGGCGTACGCTGTAGTCACAAGAGTATTTACCGACTAACACCTGACTGTTCTTCGGTTACTCTTTGTCGTAACGGATTTACTCATATTCTCAACTGTGGACACGCTACTAGCTACGATATAGTCAGCCAAAAATGTATGGCAAGTCAAAGAGCAAACTGGTAAGTTTACTTTTTTTTAAATATTGATGTAAGAATATAAGTTCATAGGAATGTAAATTCGTGTTTATAAATTAATTAATCGTTTATTTTTCTAGTGGACGATCAGCTTAGGGTCACATGATGAGAGTTCATTCAAAAATCTACAAAAAAAAAAATAAACACAAAACAAACAAGAATTGAAGACGTGTTCAATCAATATTAGTATTAAGTTATTTATTATGAAGTATGCTATGTATTTCTCGCACAATTTTTTTGTGTCATTTTGGTATATTCTTTTTTCAAAAATCTTACGTCATTTTAGACAAAACGACTAGTGGAAAAAGAAAATACTGACCACAAAAATGCATAAATTATAATATTATAATAATTTATTTATTTATAAAATATGTATTCGATAACCGATATTATTCTTAAAAGAAATAAAAAGTATTTTTTAAAGAAAATTAACACGTCGTTTTTGATAAATTTAATATACAATTGAATTAAATTTAACTATTTAAGTTTAGAAATAATGATTAAAATCCATGTGAATATGTAAACTATTAGTATAACTATACCTAATTTTTTTAATCGATCGTATTCGTTACAGATTTTGACATATTAACTCATTCTAATATAAAAAACATTAATTGCAACTAAATAACTCCTGACCAAAATTGAAAAACCAAATAGAGAAAATGATAATTTAATGGATATTTGTCCAAAACTCTGGGCTAACATTGTATTGAATACCAAACTGCAAATATGTGAAATACCAAAAACCAACCGGATATATTGAAACATTGATATAATACTAATATTCTTTTTTATAAGTGGATGAAAATACAGAAAACGTATAGTTACAAACTTAAAAGTTACACAAACTTTCTTTTTGAAATTTTTTTTTAATTTAAATGTAATTTCTAGAATTATATTTCAATTTTGAAAACAAAGAAATATAAATTCCATCACTCCGTTCAGAATCTAAAAATAATAGAAGATATTTATATTTTATAATAAATATTAAAGAAACCATACGTGCAAGTACGACTCCGAATAGCTGAACTTACTAAGTCTTCATATTCCAGTAGTGTCCCATTTTTTTTTATTCTATCCTTCTATATAAATTGCCATCTATAATTTACTGTTTATAGAAAATACATATAGCTTAGATTAATAATCATTATTCACCGTTAAAATTATAAATTGTCAATTGATGAAAATTTTTATATTTTAAATATAAAGTTTATTAATCTGCTTGTCTAATATTGTAAGGTCTAGAGTTTCATCCATAAACCAAATCATTCAAAGTTTAACACCACCTTAGATAATATGATAATATTAAGCAATAGGAAATATATGGTAAATAATAACTTATGTTATTTGACATGAAATGTTATTACACTCTAAGCGTTTTTCATAATGGCTCTCCTATTAGGCTAAGTCAACTTTTATTCGTAGCTATACCTACTATATAAATACAAACACAAAACTAAAATTATTATGAATACGCATTTACAAAAATAACTACAGGAACTAAAGGTAAAACTGTTACACTAATGCTTCTGCTAAATCTTCCATTTTCCTTTTCAGCAAGTTTAAGATGTATTGCTAACCAATTTCCAATATTAATGTGCGTAGTGGCGTTTCGAAGTAATTATTTTGATACAGTCGTCCCTAAAAAATATTTTTGTGGTAAATGGGAATTTGGTACCGACCTATTAATAATATTATTTTGTACTATGAAATAGTATTTAAGTCAACTAATTTGAAAAATATACACGTCCTTTTGAGTAAGCGATACAGTAGTCCTAAAGTTAGTTTAGGGCATTTAAGTCATCGTCTATTATAAAATAGTGACCTAGAGAACTAAAAACAAAAAAATTGTTCATATTGTGTTGATGTAATTTTATGTTTAAACAGACAATAATCTGCTACGATAATAATTTGTGTACACGTATGTTAAATTTGTAAATCAAAATAGCTGTTTGTAAAACGTTATCCTGATCACTGTGTCATGGACGAATTAAAATTGAGAATTTAATAAGAACTGTGACACCACCACGTGCAGTGTAATACGTTCAGTTTGAGGAAATTATATTATACTTAGGTATTGCTAATGAATTGTTAGATATGAAATGAGTATCAAAGTTCAATCCTTTATCAATTATTTATTATCTTCGTTAAATACCGTTAAGTTTATTCCTTAGCGTCTCACGTGATAATAACCAAGAACTGAGAAGTAAATTCATTATTTGAAGTTGAGTGAGAAAAGATAGTAATGGATTTACGAGTTTTCAAATGTGTTAAGGAAGTTGATAAGTGTGTAGCAATTTACTAACCCGTACTAATCACTTCTAAGGGATGCGAGAAAAATATATTTATAAGGCACCGACTATATTTTTATATATTAACTTTAGAGAATATTTATTTTTTTTTGAGAAATCAATAAACTTGTACTTGAAAATAGCTCTTTTTCAAAAAATGTCGATAAAATAATTTTGAATTTAAAAAAGATTTGAAAACTTAATAAAAAAAATATACAAACATATCAGTGATAAATATTAAATATTGAACATTTTTAATATTTTTTATATTTTTTATATATAACCGATAAATGAAAAAAAATTAAATGTAATGTCAAAAAAATATTTATGAGCATATAAGTATTAACAAAACTCCGCAAAAATCACGAAAAATCAGTAAATTTTTCTAGCTAAAAATTTATAAAACTTTGAATTTTAATACTTTCCTGAATACTTAATTACCTATTAAATACTTACTTTCATCTGTCATTGCAGTATCTCACACGACTTAGGATTTTCGCCCGTTTTTATTCTTAACTCAATCAAATTACCTTTTTGTGTGCATAGACATTTCATTATAATTTTATTTTGAATTCGTAAGCTGTTAACATTATATAATAATTTATAAACATTAATTAAATTCATGTTTATTTAACTTGTTATTTCATTTAAGGCTTATAATAAACAAAAATATAATTTAAATAAATGTCAAATAAAATTGACCGAAGAGATAAAAAAAATTACGAAAGAAAACGGAAAACTCGATGAAACAATTAGTGTTGAACGGAAAAAATGTATCATATTTCAAACCAAGGACTAATTAAGGAAATTGGTTATGCCAGGTAATTTCCATATGCAGGGCCGTGCCTAGGGGGGTGCAAGAGGTGCGCGTGCACCGGGCGCCATTGACCACCGGGGCGCCAAATACATTTTTATAATCTAAGTAATATTACTAAAATACTCAATATTAATTCATTTTTTTTTCTCTCGTCGAACACCACTATCTCGACATAATTAGCATTGCATTGATTGCCTACCGGTTACAAATATAGTGTTTTTATTCTTAGCGTTAGTATTTATTTTTCCCCGAAATGACGACGTCGCTGATCGCCGTCGTCGATAACAACTATATTATTATTATTGTTACTTGATACAATTAATTCAATAACATAAATATAGACTTAATATCATAACATAGACTGCGACATATAACAACGACTGGAAGGAATTGTACGATTTTATTTTGAACCCATGATATCTAGTTTTCAGACGTACTGTGTTCACGTCATAGTGCATATTTTTCATCAGGAAACAATTATTCATCAAAGCCTCAAATAAAAATATTACGTAGAGGGGGGGGGGCGCTAGAAATAATTCTTCGCGCCGGGCGCTGATTATGCTAGGCACGGCACTGTCCATATGTATACAAATAATAACGTCGGGTAAATATTAATTGTATGAATATATCAACACTAGTATAAATATATTGTATTTTATATACCATTAAGTTCTAACTTATCTCAGTAAGGTAAACTAAATTAATTTAGTACTAAATTTCTCATTCAAAATTGTGATACTTTTCTCAAATATGATTTAGATAAATGTTATAATTGATAAACGTTTTTTTTTGTTTAAGGAATAGCCATGTTATTGATCATAGTGAGATTATTAATAAAATACAAGCACTAGGTACGTGAAGATATTGTTGTTTTGGGGACCCAATTGAAATCATTGAAATTAAAAGTATTTTGAAAATCACAGTCATAATCATTTATGAGTTTTTATAGTTGAGAACTTGGATTGGAAAAAAATTTTATTGGAAAAGTTTTCTTGTGTTCATATGTTTACAAATTTAATGTAACCCGGAAAAATAATATTTTGTAATATAACTACATTTCGGCGGATAGAGATTTTAAATATATTTTAATGTTCTTTGAAATTGCGTTACAAGTTATTCATATTCACTTTCATACACTACCTACATATGTCACCATCCTGTTATATTGTTCCAGTGATCTATACTTTTGATTGAGTGTTTTTCTTTCGGTGGATTACGTTTATAAAGCTCAAAGGCATTTTTATGTGGTGTTTTGGCTTTTTTTTATTTGCTTCACTTGTAGTCTGAAAACTTTAAATTAATTGTATTTACTGAAACCTTATATTCTCAATCTTAATTTTTGTCAGATGACCATATTTAGAATAATGGTTTTTACCTTATGGCTCAATTCAGTTTTGTTATTTAAACATCTGTATTGATTATCCGAATTCTTGGAAGATACTGCCACTTTTCGTTTTTTTTATAAAACTCTGGATTATGTTATTAGCCTTTCTTTTCCTCTTCAAATCCATTGTTATTTGTCACGGTTTTCTCTTGTAAAATTTAAACGGTTTGACAAAAAGTTTTAATCGTTCAAATTAATAGGTACTTATTATAAATTAATTAACCGGTTATTTATGCGAATGATCGAATAAAAGCGAAATGTCAAGGTATATTATTTTATATAGTTTTCTTTATTTACAATCCAAATACCATGGTTACACATTTTCGAGTTAAATATATCATTAAATCAGATGTTTAATGAACTTTAGTAATAATGATTAATAATAAAATACATATCTTATCCTAAAATTAAAAAATGTTGATTCAGATAAAAACAAATAGCTCCGGGTTCATTTTCACATAAAAATAACTGACATTAATGATTTTGTAAAATATTGGTTACGTCGGTAAGTTAATTAAATTATTTCCCATAAGTACCATCATTCTCCAAAACTAAAAAACAAAGATATTTAACGAAAATGAAAATGATATAGATTTCACTCTCATAAATTTATAATTGAGTTTTAATAATACAGGAGCAGCGCAATATGCTCCCATTTTCAATTAATTATTATCGCGTAATAAAACTGATTAGATTAAAGTGGTTTATCACGATAGGTAAACTCGTTAATAAGGTTTTTTATCGCCATAATTCCGTGGTCAGGTGAACAACGTGTTTTGTTATTGAGACATTTTTCAAAAAAACTGAGTGTGTGACTGCAACGCAGAGAGCATTTCATACTCGGTTTGGTTTGAATCTAAATGAAAATTTTCCTGATCGGAAAATTATTTTGAATTGGGTACACAATTTAAAAAAAAAAAAACATTACGCCGCATCCTGTATTTTTTACACAATGTTTTGTTATAATGATCATTTTGTATCATTCATCGTGGTGCCTCGACATAGATCTTATAATATTTTGTTAAAAAGTATTATAACATCTATGTGTCTCGATGGCGTGGCTCACCGGAGCCGTCCATTTGTCATTTAGCATTGTTCGGACCCGTGCGTTACAGTGAATTCGGTGAACTTTTTTTTTCTTAGCGCTTTTACGATTTGTATTTAAACCTTTTTTTTTCTAAGAAAAAGTGCTTCAACTAAGAACAAGTAGGAAATCAGTGTCGTCGATTTTACATTTTAATTATTTTACCAGGTCGCCAGTCGGGTCCAGTCTATTCCGATTTCAGACTCCACTGCGCAGTGTTCCTCGAGTCTTTCGGTCATTCGGACTAATATAAATAAACAAACCGTTGCTATTAACATACTAATTCGTCGTTTAATAATTATAAGAATTTCATATAAATGTTACATCATTTTATTTTCAATTTAAATCTTTAAAATAAAAATCTTGGATCGGTGTACTGAACTTGATTGTTGTGTACCTCTACATGAGGGTAATTATCAAACAAAACATTCAAGCTCTAATGATCTCATTGATAGATTTTTTATCGTGTCTTTTATATAAATGAAAAATATAAATTGAAGTAGAAAAAGTTAATATAAACTGAAACGTAACAATTTAAACGTTATGACAATTTGCATAGTCATTAAACCTCAGTTATTTTTCTTCTTCTATGAACTCCTATATATTCTGGATGTTGAATTTCATGTTGGTAATTTTGTTCTTGTTAAGTGATGCCTAAAATTGAGCAATTGATAATTATTATGTTAGTCACGGATATTCTTCAGCCAAGATATTTTTCTTCTTCCGAAACTCCTTTTTCCTTCTATCTTTCCTTTTAATATAATATCTTCAGTTATTAATTAATATTATAATACCCGAGTACATGATCTTTATACATATTTAAAAGGTTTGCAAAACTCTGATTAGGTTCTGATTGGTTTTATCAAAGGATAGTCCCCTGACCGTGTTATTTTTATAAAATTAAAAATAAAAAAATATAAAGTATTTACAAAATGACAGAAACTGAAAAATAATTACATAAGATGAAAGATTTATAAAAAATCGTATTGTCAATCATCGTCTGTGATGACTATCACATCATCGATATTTAAGTTTATACGTCCCGGTATCGATTCCCAGGGAAAATCTGTTAGCTGACGTCTCGTGGTAGCTGGTAACTTTACTAAGTATACTTGTCTATGCTGGTAACGAAATAGGTGTATCTTCTAATACCATAATAACTTTTTTTTTTTTGCATTGCTTCTATGTTTGGGAAATCACGTACCACGCATCAATAGTACATCAATTTTACAACACATTGGTTGCAGAAAGTGTGGCCACAACTTGACGATATTACGAATACATAACAAATGTGTGTTTGTACTAATCATAGACGTATCAAAAATTCCAGTGTGCTCTTAGCCGAATTTTGTACCAATGGCTTGTCAGCTTTCGAGTTGATTTGGACAACAGAGGTTAGATTTGGCTTCCTTACTGCCTTTGAACTGTTCTATATCTAATTTCGGTGTCTATACCACGTTGGAATGCAAAATAAATTTGAAGGTTATAGAGATCTTCCCGTCCAATACAAAACCAATAAGGTCATTGATTTACAACTCTTCGTCATATCGTTCATCTTCTGGAATCTGTATACAGTTCAAATATGAGTCTGATGCAGTTTTCATATCCGTCATGAAGAAACTGTCAGTTCTATTATTATTATATTTGTTGCTATTACATCGGCGTCAAACGATATATTTTATTTTAACGACTAACAGAATAATTAATTTAATTCAACATATAAATTAATTTAAAAATTACTGTTAAGTATCATACTCAATTTGAGTTTTAATATTTGTATTTAAATATATACTTTTGAAATTTTTCATTAACTTTGTAGTCCCAACTTCATGCACCATTAATCTTAACAACATTATTAGTTTTGTTTAAATTATCTCAGAAAATGTAATGAACATTTAGAAATCTTAAAATTTAATAAGACTATTATAATATATCTTATGTATTCCCATTTAACTACAACTGCCTATGTCTTTCACTGTCTCCTACAACGATAGATATAAATTATCTCATTGCAAAATAAATAAACGATTATATAATATATGTATACCTGTATTATATTTATAAATATATAAAAATAAAGGTATTTATTTTTTTTTTTAGATTGAAAAAATAGAACGATAGTCTTAGCAATTTAATAAAGTATATTTTTTATACATTAAATATTTAAACCGGACTGCTACTGAGAATACGTATATAGATTGTCTACATTGTATCGTCTACAAACGTTCGGGGACGACAAGTCGGTCATAAACAATTGGGACTAACTTTGCAGTACGAAAATTGACAGTTTCGTAAATGTATTATAATTGCCATTCGTCTGCAATACATCGCACTTACTGTTGATAAAGAAATACAAGAACATGGTCGCGAACTAGCATAACGGTACGAAAGTACAATTAAAACCGAACATTTCGACGATCTGAAAATAGAACAATTGCAATAATGACGTGACGATTGATATCACGTTGATTTTTACTGCTTGGATTGTTCATCTTGATGGAACTCCAACTAGTTGATCGTACGTTGAATGAACGTAATGTTGGAAATTAATTTCTGTTTGTTGGTTTGATAACCGGATGTGATTAAAAACAACATGATTATACCACAAAACGCTGAATGGTTTTTTTTTTTAATATTTTTTATGAGATAATATACAATCTATACTGTATAGTACAATAAGTATATGTGAAAAGAGTAGTTATACATGAATAAACTTGATTAAGAAATCACCCCATGGTAACCCTATAAATTGAAATGATTGGATGGTGGGAGTAAGAAGGTAGAAAATTTATTAAGCAGAAGGTATGATACACTTTTTTTTTAATCTTTTTTTTATTTTTTTATTTTTTTTATTAATTATTTTTTATTTTAATTTTTTTTATTTAAGAGGTCTCTGCACCATCTTCTTTTTAGCCTCCTACGAGGGTTTTCCGGGAGCGTTAAGGACTTTCGGCTTTAAATCAGTGGATTTTCGTGGTTGTTTAGGCGTGTGAAGAACCGTTTATGAAAGATTACAGATTCTTCTTCTATAGTTTTCATATGTAGGTCGTTATGAAGGCTAAGATTAGATATGTAGGGTTGGGCATTTGTGATTTTTCTTAGTGTTATATTTTGATAGGCTTGAATTTTGTTTAGGTTCGTTTTTTTGGCTGTACCCCTAAACTGTAGTCCATATGTCCAAATAGGCTTTATCAGTGATTTGTATATTTATAATTTAGTTTTTAAACTTTTAAAACTTTTTTTTAAAGCATTTATTATTTGTAATTACATTTTTAAGTGATCGGGAGCGGAGGTAGGACAAACTAAAATAAGGTCTCGAACCGAATTTTTTAGTGTAATGTCGAACTTGAACCGAGCATTTTATTCAACATCGATTTTTGTATTCCAAATACTTTACGAATACTATCATCATTAAGTATTCGAATAAATATTTTGAATTTTTTTTTAACGCGTCATTAGTATCGTGGTGAGCGCTCACCTCGTAAGTATTTGAATCTTCTAACTTCTAACTTCTAACTACTAACCTTCAATCGACACAATTTTAAATGTATTCTAAATGTTTCAGACCATGTGACAAGTGATAATACTGTGTCTTGTAGATATGGCTGAATGATTAAACCGTTTTTCCGGGACACCAAATGTTCAGGTCATCTGCGAAGAGAGAAGATTTTACGGGAAATTTGATTTTTTCGTTTAGGTCGTTTATGGCTACAAGGAATAAGGTGACTGAGAGTGTGGAACCTTGTGATACGCCATTTTCTTGATTGAAAGTTGAGGAAAGGTGGCCGTTAATTTTGACTTGAAAAGATCTGTCTTCCAGGAAATGTTTGACGAAACGAAGTGGGTTGCCGTTACATAAATTTTTTTGTAATTTTTCAATAATCCAGGGGCACCATATGGTGTTGTATGTCTTTGTTATATCAACAGCGACAAGTCCTACTAACGTTATTATTAATGTTATATGTAAATACTTATAATGATTAAAATATATCAGAACAATTAATTACTATTATAAAATATTTACAAGTTAATTTATTGTTATGAGTTAATTTTTTTTTAACGGTGAAGTGGCTTCACGTCGAAACGGCGACGGCGATTTTTCCGTGTTCAATTGGATGCATACAACATTTCGAAGAACGTCAATTTGAAATATTTTATATCTATATATATAAAAATGGAGCCAAAATGTACAACAATTCATCTATTAAGAACGGTTGGGCCGATTTGGCTCAATTTTTTTTTTTAATTGTTTGTAATTGCCAGGAGAAGGTTTATACGAAAAAAAATTTTTGATGATGGATTTTTTGAGTTCCGGAATGTTTTTTCAAATTTCAAAAGCTACCGAAAGCTTTAGCTTATAAAATTATTCATATGACATAATTAATCGTTAAAATGGATTAATATAGTTGTTTTATATAAACATTAGTTGGTAATTTGTTTGATTCATAGTTGTGGAAAATAATTAATTATAATACTCGTATTTACATAAGCAATATGCGTATGTTAGATAATAATATTTGATTATATTAATATATTTATTTATGAAATTTTGAAATAAATTGTTGACGTTTCTTTGCAGTTGTTCTTAAAAAAAAACGTATAAAACTCGTACAACAGTTTTTTTTTTTTTGCTTTCCATTTAAAAATCACAATACGCCGTAGAAAACCTTCTACACTTTTATGTAAATTGTATTGCATTGATTGAGCCTGACAATTTGTATGAACAGCCTGCATTATTCATTATCATTTTTGTTTATAATTTTTAATTAAAAATAATTCTTATTGGACAGAACAATTATGCATTTTTAACAACTATTTTTTAAAATAAGCCTTATTAAAATAGTATGATTAACTTATTCATTATAAAAATTTCTATTTTTTCTCTCTGGATCGCCAAGTGTAAATATCAAAAATTCGGCTAATTGTGTTTGTTTTGTAAAAAATGTTCTGTGCTGAGTTGTACATAGAATTGTTTTGCGTCATTGAAAAACGCTAATTGAATATCAAACATTTTTATAAACCATGTCATGACGGCAGAACAAAATTATGAAACTAAATCACCTTGAATTAATACCATAACTTCAAATGATGTTCATTTAATCAAGCACGTAATTTAAAGGGGAATAGGTGCAATCATTCCCCCCTACCATAATCTACATTGCAGTAACCTAACCACGAATTAAAATATGCGGTACATACTACATTACACATTATTTAAATCCCAATGTTTTTGAAGAAGGTTAATCGCCCTCCATTCAAAAATAAACACCTATTTATGTGCCTGTATTCAATATAATGCTTTTTTTGTAGATATCTTTCAAATTTTAATGAGGTTAATTATAATTAGAAACTATTAGTCGAATATATTAGATTTGCGATTAAAAAAAATAATTTCTAGATCTGTTCAAACATATTTTAAAAAGTAATAAATATTCAATAATTATAAATGTCCACGTATCCCATAATAACTTATATCAGCTTATTTGCAAGTTCTTAAAAATATAAATATGAAACGAATAATTTCCAAAAATTATTTATTAGAATTTAATTTAAATAGCCTTTAATTCTTGTAATTTTTTCTCTGTTTAATAAAATTTTGAGAACAAATTTAACAATATCAATATCAAAATAATTACCTTTTTATTTTTAATTTAAATCCACATTTTTGTTGTAATATTTCTAACTAAATAAAATAATATTCCTAGAGAATAAAATAATCAAGTTTAAATTAACGTTTTAGTAGAACTAGTATTCTGAACTATAATAATATTCTACTAACAAAAATTACAATTTATACAAAATATAAAAGAAATTGTTTAATTATTTCAGATTAATATCAATGTGAACAGTTTATGTAAACTATTGTAAGATTTCGTTTTAAAAAACAATTGTGTACAAGTACATGTTGAGAACGAATTTTTTTCTCATGAAAAATTTGATTAATTCGTTTCTATCTTAATTTAAATTTGTAAAACTAAACTTTTATCTATATTACAAGCCAACCGCCGATGATTTTTTTATCGTGACCTTTTAAACTTTGTTCTCAAACGAACTATATTATACAGAAACAGTTTCCTGGCTTTACGATACAAATATCTAACCTGTCGATCAATGTCCAACACCATTAGTCGAACGACATGAATAACTATTCAATTATATTTCATAAAAAATTATTATTTGTTCGACTGATTTTAAGAATACATTTAATACCTACTTATGGTTTTCTAAAAATATTTAATTAAATATAAATTATACACTTATTTAATGATATTTTTAAACAAAATTGAATAGATAAAAATCTATTTAGACTATTTCACAATTAACAATTTGTTAATATTTTTTATAGCAACCGTATGTTATTTATTCATCGAAATCGAAGACTATTGTATATTTGAATAGTATACATTTTGTATGTTCATATTAGCCGATATATTTATGTAGACCGAAAAAAGGGTCAATCGTTCGTCAATTTTGATATTTTAATCTATTCCTCTACAAATCACTAAAAATCGAAAAAATCAAAAATAATATTTCTAAAGTACACAATATTTTTGATACACAGAACCAATTTAAATACTTTTCCTAGAAAATAAACAGTAAATACCTCTCCCCCCTCAACATCATTACAGCACCTCTATTAACGTCTTAAATCCGTTGAAGAAATCATACCGATACAAATATCACCTTCGTTGTAGAAATTCATCGAGTCGGATATTCGGCCGAAAACAATGTTTCTTGTCAAACACGAATACGAACAAATATCATATGAATGCAATAACAAAATATTGTTCTATTATAATTATTGATAAGGCACCGGGACAATGTTCATTGGTTTACAGTTGTAACGTAAGAAAAAGCTTTTGGAACACATGATTAAAAAACGACTCCGTCGCTAAAAACTAAACTCTTAACTGTCCGGAAGCTAACGATGTTGAGCTGTGTTGAACCGCAGCACTTATCGTCAACGGCTGCGGTTAACCAACGTGTTAATAATCCATGCTTCAAAATATTGTTATAAATGAATCGAAACAGAGAAACACTACGTTGTCGTTGACATGTCGTTAAACAGACCGTGCGTGCTAATCACGACTTCGAATCTATAATAATGTATGCGTTGGTATTGATAATATTACAATGACTTTATAGATATGAATCCGAGTAGCCCCGCGATACTATGTCTAGACGCAATTGTCCGGCGTGTGTTCAGATCGCCCGCGGAGGATGATATTATCCCGATCACACCTGTAATGTAATCGTATCATAATAAAACGACGTACATACATGTACGAAATGATTAATTACACGACAATCGGTGACGATCGTCAATGGGAATATAATTGTATACTTACGATGGCAAAAAACAACGCAGCAAGACGATCGATCGCCCTCAGCACACAAAGTATATAGAAGTAAGCAGTAGAAAACTTCGAAGGTCATTGATCTTGCGTGATAATTGTATGTACCTACACATTACACTCGCACATCAGAGAAATGCTGCCGACGAGACGAGAATATCAAACAAAAGAACATTATAACACGTTCGATGACGAGCATTGTGCGTTCCGAGTAGTGCATGAGAACCGCTACACATTATATGTATGTATATATTACCACGTACATAATATTTCACACGTACACACATTTGATAATAATAGTTTTATATTATTTTTGAACATCTTCTATGTCAGGGTTGATGCATATTTTTAGACCCCAATTTGGCAATTGGATGTTATAGACAATATCGCGTGTATCATACGACACGAATTAATATATGTATACACTAGACTTGTTCAGATCAAACTTGCCACCACGTACGAATAATATTGATTTATATTAAGGCGTCTTTAATGTTTGATCTAATTTTTATTTCACGTTTTTACGTCATAAAAATAATATAAGTTATACATATCAAAATGTACATAACTAATTTAAGTTTTATATTTTAATAATGTCCTTTGGTATACGAAAGTTTAAATTATATTTAAAATGTATACCATTTATGTGGAAGACTTTGATTGGGAGTAAAAATATTGAAAGAGTCAAACACGGATACAAGAGAATGACGAAAGGGATACCTCCCAAATCTTCCAAAAAAGCTTTTTTCATTCATGGTAAAAAAAAGTTCAATTATTTTTTATCGATCATTTAAAAATCTTTAACTTTTCGTTTACTAACAGTATAATATGAATAATTTACATTGTACAGATCGGTTATAAATTCTTGTGCATACAAGTCACACGCTAACAATTGTGTATTATATTGTTCATCGTGTTGTATCATATATCAATCGATAATATTATACAATGTACTGTAATAAAAATTATTGAAACATCATAGTCGTTACTGCAGGAAATCGTTGACCGTCGTGCGTCACTCGTCGTTCGGTCATTTCCATGAAAATAAACTATAGTTCTTTATTAGTAAATCATGAGTTTAAAAATATAAATTTTAATTCTGAGATAATATTATTTAGATCAAAATAACTATATACCATTACATACATAATTTCTAACAATTTTAATCAGATTGCCAATGGCTTTTGCAATAGCATAAAGAAGTTTTTATTCTTAAAGAATGGTTTACACTTGATTAAGAAAAATAATAAAAGAAGAAAGATTGATATGGTTAGCTCTAATGTACATAAAGATATAAATATTGACGTGATAATAACATAAAAAATATAACTAACAGGTTCTCTAAAAAAAGTATACCATTAATTTTTAATACCATAATATTATGTTATTTTATTCCTTTTATTTGTTTTTAAAATTTTAAAATTTAATTTTGTTCCTAAAGCTACAACTTACCATAGACTTATCTTAGTTTATACACTCCCGTAAAAAATGTTTGGATCCGTCCCTGGAAAGAGTGAACGGTCTTTTTTTTATAAATAAACCACGTCTATCTAGTTTTATTTTGCCGATTAGAATTCAAGCAATAATAATATAACGTATGCGTATCCTCATTAGTTGTTGGAGAATAATTTAAAATAATGCGCGTGTTAATGTACACTGCGTATTAGCAAACTGACAAAAGGAGATGATATTAATACTTATAAATATATAACCTTGATGAGAACCCTATAAACAAATTAATCTAGTGTAAGTGTATTGTTTGAATGCTCGTGATTTGTCATGATTAATGATATGTTTTTTTCTTCGGATCGAACATTTTTAAAAACATAAACCCAGCGGTCACTGATTAATTCAAATATAAAATCTAGATGTTACCATCGGCATTAAAAACACATGGTACACCAGATAAAAAACATATTTGGCCAAATCGTAATATGTCTCCAAAATGAAATCGTGTAGAAATTCTCAACTTGTCCCCGGAGAATCTTATTGTCTTCGATGTACGAGCGTGGGCGAATCGAATTATTAAACTCGTATTGTAATATATAAAGCAATGCGCTTTTGTACCGCATTACAATACGCACACACATCACGCGTGGGACTTTAGAAATTACACACAACAAAAGTTTTGTTGTAAAGCACGCTCACGCGGCCAGTGTATAAGATAATATTATGTACGTAGACGTAGACCGTACAGCGGTGCGTGTAAAAAGGTCAGAGGGCATGATTGTCTCGGGCGTTAACTCTGTTATAGTTAATTTCTAATGTATAAGTGAAAAATAAATAAGTTTATATTACAATTATTAAGATTGACTACGATTATCGCATAAAAATGTATATTAAAAAAACAATAACAATGTATATACGAATCCGTTCACAGGCACTTATAATCTCCGGCGTCGATCACAGTGCTCCATTCACTTATCGGATTTAATATCTACGTTGGCCAATATCAACGACGGGTTCTCCACGTACGTCTTCCAGTCTTTGAAGAACCTGGCCACCGTGGCGCCATCCAGGATCCTGTGGTCGGCCGCCCAGGACACGTTCATGACGGGCGTCCGTACCAGCCGCTCCTGCGAGTCATACCGCGGCCGGTACTTCATCTGGCCCAGTGCACCGATGGCCACCTCGGGTGGCAAGATCTTCGGTGTCAGCGTCGAGCCCATAATCGAGCCCATATTGGACAGCGTAAATGTTCCGCCGGTAACGTCAGTCGGTGTGAGTTTTCCATTTTCCGCTTTCGTCCGGAGTTGAGCCAATGAGCGGACTAGATCTACCAACGAGAGCATTTGCACGTCCTTGACGTTGGGTACGACTAAGCCCAGCGGCGTGTCAATGGCCACGCCAATGTTGTGCGACCTGTTCGGCCGGTACGACGAAAAGTCCGGGCTAGGAGTGCTGTTGAGCAAAGGGTGTCGGGTTAACGCGAGTGATGTGGCCTTCACCAGAAATGGTAGTATCGTCACCTTTAACCACGGAGACATCTGCGCTTTGAGCTCAATCAATCGAGTCAAGTCCACCTCGTCCGTGATGACCATCGTCGGTATTTTGTTGGACGCTTCCATGGTGGTTCGCATAATCTTAGAGTATCCGGTCAACGGTATGAAGTCCTGGTCTCCTATTTCAGTAGTTTGCGGTCCACCGACTGGAGCTGCGACCACCGGAGCCGGAGACGACCATTCCGATCCGAGCAAGTCCTCTTTGAGCACTCGACCCTGTTTTCCGGTACCTCGGACAGTGGTCAAGTCGATGCCCTTTTCCGCAGCGATCCTACGCACCGCCGGGGTGGTCAGCACTTTTCCCTCGTTGTCACGCGCCTGGTGAATTGCACTCGTCGCTTCCGGTGCCACCAACTCGTCCGCCGCAACTCGTTGTTCGGCGTCTTCCGCTGCAGCCACGACCACGGTCTCGCCGTCCCCGTCTACTTCAATGTCCACCAAAACACTACCTACTCGGGCCACATCACCCGTCTCGCAGTACAACTTGGTCACGACGCCTGTGTACCGGCTCGTTATCGTCACGGTCGCCTTGTCGCTTTCCACCTCGCAGACGTCGTCGAACTCCGACACCCGGTCGCCCACTTTCACGTACCACTCCTTGACTGTCACCTCTTTGATGCCCTCGCCAATGTCGGCCAACAAGAACGGCTGAACTTTCTTCGGGCCGCGCGAACCGTCACCGCCGCCACCGCTGCTGCTGCAGTAGCTCGCGGCCGCGGGGGAGACGACGCCATCGCGAGCGCACAGGCGCAGCTCAGACGACGATGTGGCATGGTAGTGGCGGTAGCGATGATCGTTGCCGTCCGGTCCCGGTGGACGGGCGAACGCGCCGACGCATCTCCGGTACCGGAACCACCAGCGGACCGCACCGATTACGTCCCGACGTTGCGTTCTTGTGGCGCGTCCGGCCAACACGCTAGCCGGTAACATGGCCGCAAAGGCGAACGCGATGATCCGTGCGCACGTTTTTTCGCCGTACGATGATGGTGCACCGACGTTACGGGCGCATCACCGGACGACGGGGGACTAACAATCGCCGTGAGTCCACCGTCGACGCGTGCACGCGCATGTTAATCAGCTGAACCCAAGGTCAAACACGATAACTCGCACACAGGTGCAACAGTGAAAACGCCGTTCGTTCGTGTAGATTGAAACACAACGGGTACGGGCGAACTTGCGTAATGTTTCACATTAGTTTTTCTCAGTTTTTTTTTTCCTCTATGCTATTCCTCTCCGTTCTCGTTTCACGTAAATCCGCGGACCCGAGCACGCCGATCGCATGCACTGCGCGTTATCACCGCGGGAACACACGCGTCCGGACTCCCGTGCACGCTCAACCGCAAATGCCAAGCGCGCGCGTATTTCGTTTCTGAATCGTACGCGCTCTCGCGCACGCGTCCACAGCGACGCAACGAACGGGTTTTCACTTATCGGCCGACAATACAGTAAATATTTATCTTACTGCGAGTGCATTCAATGCGTGCACAGACGTGTACAGACGTACAATGCCGTACCTACGTTATCCACCCGTTGACAGACACAACCAAACTCTGTTCGGATTACAACGGGACATGGAAATATTCGAACATGACACATGATATTACCGTACACACGTTCGCACGCCAGATTTAATAAATTATGTAACCTAAACAATACTATACTATTATTGTAGTACTGCTATGGCACTAAATACATCGATTTAACTGAAACCTTCGAACGACCGTGGGTTGGTAAGACGAAAAAAATTAAACGATACCACGTGAACGCGTTACACGTTTTTTGTTTTTCGAACACGTCCGAGCAGCGATTCACTTAATTCTTTTAGACAGTTTCTACCCATCTCATGCACTAAGAATAGTAGCCACCGGGTATTCACTACCTACACTACTACTTGTACCTAATAGTTATATAGTATAATGTAAAATTATATATTATTATTATTATTATTACATGAACGTCGAAACGTAGAAAAATATTTCTCGTTAACTAGTTGTGACGCAACACAGAAATTAACGATTTATAATACGTACACATATAGTATGATATAATATATATATTTCTAAATGTGTTTTTTTCACCGCTAAGGCGCATCTAAATTATTTTCTCGGTTGTACGTTCCACTGTACAACAATTAATCAAATATATAATAATAAACGAATCTATTGAATTCTCCACTTAGGGAACACAATAATCCTACCGATATATTATGAGTTAGTTAATTACTAATTTCTCATATCACCGATGTTACTTGATCATAAATCACATAAGCAACATAATGATCAAGGCTGTAAATTTATTGATATATTAGTATCAAAAAAAAAAATTATTATAATATATTTATTTTAATTAGGAAATCAAAATTAATGAGATACAAATGTGAATCAAGTATGTAATTACTATTTCGAGAATATTTTATTTCGTATATTTTAGCACTCTAATAAATGCATGTACTTAAATTTTTGTTTTTGTTGCATAATCTATTAACTTCCTTTGAAGAATAATATTTTAATTTATTTATAATCATATACATTATACAAAAGTATACTTATTTAATTTTTACAAATTGTCTGTTAGGTGGTTACCATCAAATAATTTACAGAATATTGTGCATTTAGTTTATTACAATATTATTCCGTAAAATGTCCAATGTGTTGTAATTTCATTCTCTCGTATATGTATTAAAATTCTATTATTGCATGATTAATTTTTAACACATTCAGACGAGCATAGTACACGGATATTTAGTACATTACACATACAAATATATTAAACAATATTAAATTAATATTTGTTAATTATCGTACATACTTCCGATTAGTTCATTAAACGTATTAAGCATACAATACGATGTAGAAAAAATTGTGTTTTAGACATTTCTCGGATTATCCATCCAGCACAGTATATCTACTAACCATAGGCGTGCGAAGACTATAATTGCAGATGTAGCATATTAAATTAAACAGCCCATTTTTAACAATCGGCCAAATTATTATTGAACAGTTAAAATGATTAATCACACTATATATAGGCTGTGTTAATAATTTTTTTTTTAACAATTAACAAATGTAAAAATAATTCCTTACATTTATTCACTGCTTTTGAAAACACCAAGTTACAATTACTATCAGACATTATTAGTTGTATAACATAAAATCATAGAATAATTAGTCAATTTATTTATTTATTTTTCTTAATTAAATAAAATATTACTTATGATTTGTATTAAATTATTAAATAATGAATTGGCCCGACCGGCCCACAGACCAATCAATCTGCCCAAAAAATGGGGCAGATGCAGCACATGAACCTTCTGTTGCACCCGTGCGCACGTATATGCTACTAACTCAAATTTGTTTAACACATTTTAAATAAAAATAAAAAATCTAATTTTAATTGTTAAAACCGGATCTAATCAATTTTAAGTCCTCGACAAGATCCGACAATCGTTTTGCACAAATTTCACTGTATACGGTAACCATTTGAAAATTGTGTACTAAATATTCTTCGTGATGAAATTGTTTAGAAAGGTTTGGTTGGACGTAATTACTGTTCGATGCGTATGTACAAAAACCAATACCTACATACTAATAATATCAATACGTATGAATTATTGTTTAAAGTATTTACTAGCAAGACTTTTATTATCCTAGTTATACTATTTACCTGTTTTTTACACATATATTGTTCATCGCAAATTTCTATAAAATGTTGAATCATTTCACTTAATAGTAGTAATGTGTATTTAAAAAGAGAGCACTTTAAAAACACACTTTAAAACACTTTAAAAACAAGAACACTCTTTAAATCTAGAATCCTCTCAAAAAAATCGAAAATAACAATATATAAAGTACTTATCAGGCCTATTTCTTTGTACGCATGCGAGGTATGGCCCTCAACAAAAACTGATGAAAAAAGGTAGCAATATTCGAAAGGAAAGTACTAAGACAAATATTTGGCTCATATAAGAATGAGGAAACCAATGAATTTGAATGTAGAACTAATGATGACCTATATGAACTATACAACCAACCGGACATACAAGCAGTAATGAAGAGCAAAAGAATCGGATGGGCAGGACATGTCTGGTGTGCTAAAGGAAAAATATTAAATTAAATAACTTCATGGAAACCAAACAAAAAAAGACTCCTCGGCCGACCGAGACAACGATGGAGTGACCGAGTATATCAAGACCTAAGACTAATAGGAATTGAAAATCCTGAATATATGGCAAAGGATAGAGAACGATGGGAGGAGGTGGTAGTTACGGCAAAGGGCCTTAATGGCCTATACTAAGCCTAAAAATAAAAAATAAAATACATTTAAAAATGAGTCGTCAAAATAACATTACTTATACGTTATTAATTTTACACAGCTGGAATCATGCGTTATTTTACCAAACACTTGGTTGAACGTAGTATTGTACAGCAAACGCTGCGATAATAAAAAGAAAACAAATTGACATTGACGCAAAACATTATTCATAAATTATAATCATAAGTCGAAAAATATATAACCAGCTCATGAAAATCCAATGACTAAGGACATGTCTGGTGTGCTGAAGGAAAAATATTAAATTAAATAACTTCATGGAAACCAAACAAAAAAAGACTCCTCGGCCGACCGAGACAACGATGGAGTGACCGAGTATATCAAGACCTAAGACTAATAGGAATTGAAAATCCTGAATATATGGCAAAGGATAGAGAACGATGGGAGGAGGTAGTAGTTACGGCAAAGGGCCTTAATAGCCTATACTAAGCCTAAAAATAAAAAATAAAATACATTTAAAAATGAGTCGTCAAAATAACATTACTTATACGTTATTAATTTTACACAGCTGGAATCATGCGTTATTTTACCAAACACTTGGTTGAACGTAGTATTGTACAGCAAACGCTGCGATAATAAAAAGAAAACAAATTGACATTGACGCAAAACATTATTCATAAATTATAATCATAAGTCGAAAAATATATAACCAGCTCATGAAAATCCAATGACTAAGGACATGTCTGGTGTGCTGAAGGAAAAATATTAAATTAAATAACTTCATGGAAACCAAACAAAAAAAGACTCCTCGGCCGACCGAGACAACGATGGAGTGACCGAGTATATCAAGACCTAAGACTAATAGGAATTGAAAATCCTGAATATATGGCAAAGGATAGAGAACGATGGGAGGAGGTGGTAGTTACGGCAAAGGGCCTTAATGGCCTATACTAAGCCTAAAAATAAAAAATAAAATACATTTAAAAATGAGTCGTCAAAATAACATTACTTATACGTTATTAATTTTACACAGCTGGAATCATGCGTTATTTTACCAAACACTTGGTTGAACGTAGTATTGTACAGCAAACGCTGCGATAATAAAAAGAAAACAAATTGACATTGACGCAAAACATTATTCATAAATTATAATCATAAGTCGAAAAATATATAACCAGCTCATGAAAATCCAATGACTAAGGACATGTCTGGTGTGCTGAAGGAAAAATATTAAATTAAATAACTTCATGGAAACCAAACAAAAAAAGACTCCTCGGCCGACCGAGACAACGATGGAGTGACCGAGTATATCAAGACCTAAGACTAATAGGAATTGAAAATCCTGAATATATGGCAAAGGATAGAGAACGATGGGAGGAGGTGGTAGTTACGGCAAAGGGCCTTAATGGCCTATACTAAGCCTAAAAATAAAAAATAAAATACATTTAAAAATGAGTCGTCAAAATAACATTACTTATACGTTATTAATTTTACACAGCTGGAATCATGCGTTATTTTACCAAACACTTGGTTGAACGTAGTATTGTACAGCAAACGCTGCGATAATAAAAAGAAAACAAATTGACATTGACGCAAAACATTATTCATAAATTATATTCATAAGTCGAAAAATATATAACCAGCTCATGAAAATCCAATGACTAATGAAACGATAGATATGAGCATGTAAATGTGTGTGTGAGTGTGCGTGCGCGCGCTCGTATGTAAAGAGAACAAGGACTTCAAGTATTCTACTAGTATATATAATATTCGTGTAAACAGGGAAACGTCTTGAAGTGTGTATAGAGTGCCACACACCAATCGATTGGTTCCCTAAGTGCGTTCGGTGAATCTCCGCAGTTCCTGTCCGCGTCTGCCGGACGTAAACAATAAACCGGACACCCTGTACATAACACGTATTTGAATATTTTCTCCTGTTATCGATGTGTTATGTTATTAATTTTTTTTATTCTTTATTTTTTTTTCTAATTTGAATATTACATCATCATTATCCGGCGGATGGAATGTAAATGTGAACAACAGCTTTTGATTCGTTAATCGTCGAATAATATAATATACATAGGTACGCGCGCGCAAACATAACATATGTTTTATAAGTGATTTCTATTTAAAATAATAATCCATTGGTTACTATACAATGGTATATACTCAACTCTGGGCACATATTACACCATCGTGATAACTAGGGCTTGGATTTATAAATAAATACATATTTTTTTTGTGACTTGATAAATTAATTCAGCAAAGTAATAAATTCGTTTCAAACGATTTCCATTGAAATGAACCATATTTTATTTTTCATATCATTACATATATTTCGCCATAAGTATATATTTTTACATATTTCTCAATAATTCCATTTTTTTCTACAAACTTCGACAATTTGTTAATTTACGATTTATTAAAAATTATGAATTATGAATTATATACGATTGTATTTTTAAATACAGATAATTTTTTTAAAAATACGTAAACAAAATAATACCAATTATTGAACAAATCGACCATAATCTACGGTCGATATAATATGTTCAACATTTATGACCTCAATAAATGATAGATAATACGTGTTTGCGTTTGAAGTACTGACAGCGTATTCGGGATTTTTCGAGAGTACAATAAAACAACTAAAAATATGAAAAATCACTTTAGTTCAAAGCATAGGTGCAATTTGGCTTAAATTTATGAGGGTACTAAATTTAAGTTGACCAAAGTAACCCGTCGGGGCTTTGCCCCCACACCCCCTTAACACACCGCTATTCATACATTCATCATACTAACTTGTAAATAATTTATAATAAAATAACTCTAAAGAAAATAAAACACACATAATATGTAAAAAAGCATATGTATATTTATGGGTACGCTGTGTATCATTTATTATATTTTTATTTATATTTTTCCATGTGACCCGTTACAGTCCAACCTGCACCGGCCTAAAAATATTGATAGATGTTTCGGCGTAATCGTTATCATTTATTGTTTAGCCTTCTATAAAATCTTCTTGTGTTTGAAATACATAATAATTTATTAATCATAATATTAACAATAAATTACCTATACCTAATATATTATAAATATGTAAGTGGAAAGTCTTAAAAATAATTTATCTAAAGCCTATGACAAAATATCAATACATATGACTAAATAATAAAGTTATAATCAATAAAAATTCGATGATGCTATTAAAAAAATTTGGGGGTGCTAAGCACCCCCAGGTGTCCCCCAAATTGCGCCTATGGTTCAAAGTCTAGGAGTTATAGAAGAAGCTGAAAAATGCTTAGAATAAGTACAAGAGCCCTTGGGAGTTGCAGTAAAAGAAAAAAAAGCACAGTGTATTACTTAAAAATCCTAGTTTATACTGCTTAAAATTAATAAGAGATATACATTGCGAAATTAATGGCGTAATTTGCCGACTAAACTCACTTCTTTGGACATTGCAAATATGAAATTTGTACCCATTATCTCTATAGAAGTCGAGCGCTCCTTTAGTCGGTACAAATCGGTGTTACGACCAATCTGTAGATCATTTAACATTGACAATTTGAGCATGTATATAATATCTCATTGCTTTCAAAATCAAAATCAAGATGAATAATGTCGAAGTAAAATAAGTAAATAATATAATAATGTCACTTATAAAGCAATTTTTTTTTTTGTAATTTATTCCATATTTTAATTTTTTTTTATCACTTATAAAACGATTTTTTTATTACGTTTATATTTACATATTTTGGTTTTTAATACTTATGAATCCGAGCCCTAGAGATAACATATACGTATCGCATATCATATATCGACAGTGGACAGTATTTGGACAACACAGGTCGTCATAAAATCGATTGGGAGGGGGAGTCGTAGGGATGTAGTCGTCACTATCACTGTCAATATCATGGTTATTTATTTATTTATTTCATACGGAGTAAACTCCATTTACAAAAAACAATTTACAGCAGCAAAACGTATGTTACACATTTACACATCAGTGTACTAAATTAATACAGCGTAACAATTAATATTAAATAATAATAAAACATTTCAAAAAAAATACATAAACATAATTCATAAATTCATAGTATATAATTTAATTGGTATAATAATAAATGATTATTATGATGGTAATGCAATAATAATCGCAATTTAACAATTTAATACACATTTCTACCTCTATCAGCCGACTACAAGAATGTTACAAAAATCTACATATGGTCACGGTATGAAATGCCACTAGCCACATTCCGATGTGATACTAATTGCATTAGTATTTATGCTCGTGTGGGCAATCAAGCGAAAGGGTGTTGATCGTGAATAAGGAAAAAGGGTAACAATAAATTAACTAAAATCCGTAGTAATTGTACATATACGTTTGTGCGTGAGTGTGTGTGTACGCGCGAGCACGAGCATATACATCATGTCATTTTAAGCTTCGAAAACGCACAGCAATAAATGAGAATAATAGTATCGTAATCGATGCATATGGACACGTGGTTCGTATATAATATTATGCATACGTATATTTGTGTACAGTATAATATTGCATTCGTTGAATATAAATCGATTGCAGTTCACATCGCCCTGTACGTTATTGTTAAGCAAAATAAAATAAATGAATTTATACATTATACATAGATTCTAACCGATATCATTAAGTAGTACTATAAAAAGTTCGTCCCGTAATAAATATTTTGTCCGTATAATTTAAACGGAACGCGTTTTGAATGAATAACAATTTCTAACGACCAGAACCCGTTTTTTATTCATGTATACGTACCATGAGAAAAAATAACACACCGGTATAATACAATAATCATGTCCATGAGTAAACATTAGAGGGTGAATTCCTAAAGTATACATGATTATAATAATATTAAATTAATATTACGGCCGCGGCTTGTTACCACACATTCGTCAGCTGACTGCTCATGCTGTTCACAATACTCTTCATTCCATTCGTACGTTGATTTATTCATCGATTATTTAGGAAACTCAAGTTTGTTGTGTTAAAAAAAAATACACTTCAAATATTTAAACCAATGTACACGAGAATAAAATGTAGTATAGTGGATACCCTTAATAGACGTATTATTTTCATGGTTAGCCTTCGAAAATAATATTACAACTATAGGATCGAATTAGTAGGTATTATAAATATATTATCATAATATTTATTACGTCTGGTAGGTGTAGCGACTTACGTTTAAAGCGTTATTCGTAAAAGCTTTTTTCGCGCAAATTCAGACTTCACTTACCCCCTTAGGGCACTATTATATATTTCAAATCTTTATAATAGATGTTAATATATATGTATGTTATAATTATTTATAATTCATTACGATTTATCCTTCCTTAAGAATTTATCATTTTCGAGGAATTATAAAGCTGTTCAATTTTATAATACCATACCATTATTATTGTTATATTATTTTTATTTAACTAAATAAAATAATTATGTTAATAGAATTACAAAAGGTTAAACAATAAATGAACTATAAAAATAACGGTATAACTATATTTATGCGTCATCATTCTATAATATGATGGTAATGTTCAATTTAACTGTTATCATATGTCAATATCCTATTTTTCAATCCAATAATCAGTTAGGTCGTATACATTCGCCAGTAATATTAACAAATTTTTTCAGCTAATGACAATTTTGAGGAGAGATTACTTATAAAAGTGATTACCTAACTTGACTTTTTTCGAAATTAAATTATACTATAATTACTATAACATAATAATATTATACTAGGTAATTAAGTAAGAGGATCGGAAACTTAAAATGCACTACTTCCATGGAAGTAGATCCTCAGCTCTCCTAAACAACTATTATATTAGGTATAACATTAATGAATCACGAACCGTATATGTCGTTCAATCAGTAAGGAATCAGAAAATTATATTTAAACATTCACCTGCAAAATAATAAGTCGAAGAAAAGTGCGGTCATATGTATATAGTACTATTAAAAGAAAGCCTAACATCGAAGAATGTTATTAATTTTGAGTTGTTAAATGTTTTACTGTTTAAAAATGTTGGGTTGTTAAAAAATCACTTTAAAAACTACTTTGATAATTTTAAATTAACTATTTTTTGTTAATTCAATATACAGGTAATTAGAGTGATTATTTATACTATTCATTTTATTCATTTCTAATCACGTATATTATAAACGTTTATTTTCCATTGGAAAAAACAAATGGGTTTAAAAAAAATGCGTAGTACGAAAATATCTCAACAATTCGAAGGATAAAATTAATTTATCAAGAATGTCGATTTATCAAACGAATTGAGTGTGTATTGGAGGAATTGTTTACTTTCAGCTTGTCAACAATTTCAAATTATTAAGATTCCACTACACAATATATTTGAGGCAACAAATCGTTTTATGAAACACTGATATCGAAACAGAAATAACACGAGATTTAACTTGGTATTTTTAATATCGTCTCTAAATAGAAAAACGATTGTAAATTATTTAACTGTCAGGCCCAAAACCTTTTATTTTTAAATCAATATGAAACAAAATGGTTTAAATTTACAAATATTTAAATTCATCGTACAAACACGGAAAAAGTTCATAATTTAGAAGTAGTATCAGACATTGAATTTATACATAGGAAACCCAAACCATATCATTATGTCGATAAATCAAATTGTCTGAATAATAATAAAAATTTTAAACCCATTAATTATATTTAACAATTAAGTAGTAAAAATCATTTATATACGATTTTTTATAATATACGACACCTATTTTTTTCAGACAATTACACTACACATCTTGGTTTTCAGTTAACATATTTTCATTCATTAGCTTAATTACTATTCTTATAGTTTATTTTACTTTACATTGAAATGTATATCTTTTAATTATTTTTATTTTTCGCACAAAACAGTATATTTGTTCGATGTATCAACTAATGGGATATTCACAGAACAAAAATAAATAATACAATTTAGAACGTTAAATTTTTAACGTAACTTTTACACGTCACAAATAAATAATACATTTCATAAAAACTATACTATCACGAAAATACGTCAGAATGACCTATATAATAATATAATAGTTATATATATAATAATAATATCGTATGCATAAATATATAATTAAACTTTCATTATTATTTTCATTGTTTCGTATTGATATACTGCAGAAAATAATATAGATACCTACACTTGTGATATTATATATCTGACAGAGGGAATGGGACATTCTTTTCAGGTCACACAATGTAACTTTAAAAATAATTTATGTAGATTTAATCACCTGAATTATTTATTACATATATATGTGTTAGTATAAGATAATATGTATAATATTAAAAATATTCTTATACGAAGCTATTATTCTGTTCACTAATATTACTTATTACTTATTTACGTACAAATAAATAATATAAATTGTATGTCTTTTCACGCAAATCGGTGTCCGTTTGATTCAATTTTTCGTCCACGCATGACCATGATTACGTCTTCGCTCCATCATCCATAACTAAGGTCAAAACATGTGACTCAAACATGCAACATTAACGGCCTAGGGTCATGAAATAATTTATGTTGCCGGTTTAATACAATAATTCGTCCAATGTGAGAGGCTATATTATAATGTTGAGCTATGATTAACAACAAATAAAATAATTACATATTTATATAATAGTTCAGAATCTATGAGTAAACTTATCCCGATCTGACTGGTATGTATGATGTTTGCGATTCTCATACATGCACTCGTATTAAATCTGTATATGTTATGAATATACGCGTATGCATGCATGTATTTATGTAGGTATATGTACAGATGCACTTTGACATAAAGTGATTGAGTGACCAAAATTGCCAGACAAATGGTCGTTTCATATAAATATATTTTACACCTTGTATATATAAACTATTAATTGGCAATAAAATACTTCCTGTAAATATTAAATTGATTATTTATTTAATATATACACGTTATATACTTATATATAAATATATATTTCTTTTTGTACTTGACTCGAAACGCTACCGCATTTCTAAATAGCTGATCAATACAAAAACCTACTAAACCGGTCTTGCTAAGTACCTTTCGTCAAAAAACTATCCCAATAAAATAATGCGGATGGGGAGTCGTGCACTTTAAAGGAAGTGTTTTTAATTATAGAAGGAAAACGATGCAGCCTAAGCATAACCGGTACCAACATCACCGAATAAAAACAGTGATCGAACACAATATATCACAAACACAGTGACATAAGTAATGTAATGACCTATACATAAGTATCGTATCTAAGTATATAAGTACTTATAGAGTACCATTTCTACGTATCGTTATATTCGTAACGGTCAATAGCCGAATAAAAACCATATAAACGCATACATACGCACGATGAGGTGTTGCAATCTATTGTAGCTTTTATATATTTATCATTGAAATATGGTTAATTATGATATATTTTACCGTTACATTCGCCCGTTAAACGAATGTTATTATTTTTAGCGAATTAACACTACAGTCAGGTATAGGTAGGAAATATTATTGTTTATTATTTTTTTTTTTTTAACAGGATAATTGATCATCAAAAGAATACAAGTTATTATATGAAATAGAAGCCGAACTAGTTAGTAATATGTGTACAGCTACTGACAGACAAAAAATTATAAAACTATAAAGTTAGACGAGTATTGTTTATTGATGTTGAGTCGAATCGAGATCAACATTATTATACTCGAAAAAAAAAAGTCAAGTTGTTGAAAAACGTCGAGTATTCGAGAAAAAAGGCAGATTACCAATCGGTATACAATTTCGTTATCATAAAAATAAAATTAAATATCAAAGCAATAACAATATATTGTCATTAATTAAAACCATCAACCTTCCAGATATTTTCTATCGAATATATTTAGACAACAGTTATTTATGGTTTTAACATTTATTTTTCAATAAAATAATGAAATAAACTCAACTACTTAATTCAAGTTGAGTAATAGATTTAAGTCGAGTAATCGTATTTACGAGTTCTAACATTTTTTTTGTTAAATTGAGTTGAGTACTCGAACTCGACTTGAAAAATTGTATTAAGTCGAGTACTCATCCAACTCTATAGAACTAAGAAAATATAGTAATGAGCAATGGCTATAATTAAATTACAATTAACTTAAATATACGATTAAAACTTTGCACTTATACTTGCTAATACTTATACATTAAAAATTGTCAACGCAAAAAATATTTGAACGATGTATATTTTTTCAGTAGGTAAGAGTAAGTAGGTATAGGAATTCGTATAATACAATTGTTAACCATAATAAACAATGTGTTTAATATGTAATATTATACTACTGAAATACGAGTACTTACTATAAATATAGTAACTACTCATATATTGTGTAGTAACTTGTCAAAGTTATTAAATCAAGGTCACTCACCGAGTAACACCTAAAGTCATGCTCTAAACAAATTGTGATTTTTCAAGATACTATTTATACAACATAAACTATTTAAAATATTTTTATTTTTCGACATTTCATCCACTGTTAACAACTATTCGTTATTGACCATCGAAACAAATCTGCGCGTATCGTACACGTATTATGTATACCTACATATAATGTAGCACCAGCTGCAATGGTCCACCAAGGACGTCGTCAAGCTCTGCAGTGCGATGGAACACAACATTATTTTTTCGTACATTAGTATCATTCCGCGTCTCCCGAGTTAGCATTAAACTTTGAGGCGGAAGCGTATTTACCTATATGAATATGTAACACGGACGTAATTTCTGAACGACTTAAATGGTTAATGTATAATATGTAAATATATGAATAATAGGCGTATTACAATAATTTAGACCGTCCTTGCGGTAGATGTAGAGGAGATATGTACATGCACACATGATTCATGATTTGATGTTACGTAATCATGTGGTGAGGGGGTAGTAATATTATTAATATTTTTATTATTATTACTACTTCAGCAGGAGTGGTTACACCAAAACTATCGGTCAACCGAAGGATACGATATTTCCGATAACCAACTAATCCATGCGTGCACACTGCACACAAACCTATATGTATACGTCTTATGATATGTACGCGCGTGATTCGCACCGGTCAGTTGATTGATCGTCAAAGCTAATCCGTAAGACTGTACGTTTATACGTATGATAGAAAGTAACTGCGCGTTAGAAAAATAAAATAAAAACAATTTTCCGAATCCTACGTTTACTGCGGTGCACGTGTAATATTTTAACATCTATAAATTATAACCTATCCGGCCGAATACGGGGTGTTACGTCATATTCTGACACATTTATATGTCGCACACGTTTGTCTGGAAATCTATCTGTTATTCCATTATGCCTTATTATATATATATATTATTTATTTATTTATATACCGGACCATGTACCGCGGGGGAGAAGAAAACGCATCGTTTATAATATTATGTTCGTGTGCAATTACAGTGACCGTGCATATCGCCACGCGTTGTTCCGTCGGATACGATTGCGGTTTGTAGCAGAGTTGTACGAATGGATGCATTTCACGTGAGCGCAAACGAAAACTATAGCGCCGATGAATGTTCATTACAAATACAATCATTTGATGCTGCATTGCACGTGAATACGTACGCACGGTCGCGCATAGAATTGCATTGGGTGCGTACCTAACGTATCGGTAGACATGTTATGATCCAAAAAATTCAAATGCGCGCAAAAATTATGGTCCACGTGCACTCGAAATCGATCACTTTCACTGGTCCTGCTTTCACCCGCGGTTATACCTAGATGCCCGCGTGCCGGTGCTGTGTACACACACACACACCACACACACGTACAACAACAACAGCAACAACTCTGCAGGCGACAAAAATACTACAAAACTATGCGCATTCGCGAATGTATTAATGTAATAATTAGGGAACGGAAGTTTATATGTACGAGTATATTTATTATATTCTCATATCCCAAGTAACATTACACTTGCATAGTTTATATTCATTCATTGAGATCATATTATTATAATATTGTACTCAGTGTCAGATTGAATTACTTATGTAACATTATACATTATTTTATAGTATTATAAACTACATTTTTATACTACGAATCGACATTAACCTCCGTTTATTAAAGGTTATTATCATTATTATAATGATTGTAAACATGTTAGAAAGGCATTTTTCCAATAATCAAAACGCTTTTAATCCATGATCATTCCGTAAATTAATCAATAAAATTGGTTTTATTGAATTTATGTTTACAACGACTACAATTGATGTTTTGGGTTAAAAAAAATCGGCACTACCCCGGAAATTAAATCCATGGATGTAAAATTTTCATAAGTTTCAAATAAATGAAATTGTAAAATATAAACGAAAAATAACAATAACGTAACACCATAGTAGAGGTATGGACGTACATTTATACTCGAACAAACGAAAACTGTTGTAGTATTCAAAAATACGCATTATAGATATCATACTACTCATAAATAACTTTATGTTAATAAATTAATTTCCGTCTTGGGTCTTCGCGTTAACAATTTGGACTTTGAGGGGAAAAAACTTACCCGAACACATTGCGGTTAGAATACATCCACACTTTTTAGCGTAACAACACTTGTACGACGACGAATATATGTTTCCTCGTGATCGCGACTCAAATCGTGTTTGTTATACGCGAATCAGGTGTTATAATTTGGCCCCGAGCGAATAATATATAGAACGCAAATACGGTTATACAATTCGTTGACAATATCAGCCGGCACGTGGTGAATTGACACCTGTAAGACGCGCGTATAGAGACGTGATGAAAATACGACAACGTTTTGGGGAAAGGGCGAGGAGAAGGAGGTTAAGATTCGAGAACTGCAGATTATTGTGTGCTATGTTGTCGTACTGATAAACGCACACACGAATCAAAACAAAAACAAGAGAATTGTTGCGTACAGGAATCCTTCAGAAGACGCGTAAATAATAGGAATACGATTTTTTACATTGTGCATAAGCATAATATAATACATGGGTGCACGCTTTCGTAAACCGTTTTTTTCGGACACAACGCGTACGCACGTTAACGCATCGTCTTCGCGTGGGAAATCCAAGGACCCTCCCGCCGCCACCCCGATGGATATCCTCCGCCTCAGCCTGTATATTGTGCACAATACGAATACGACAATACAATAATAATGTTCAGCGCAAACAGTGGACGATGACGAAGGATTTATGCAACATATTATACACATACGTATCGTTGTCTACGGTACATAAAAAGCGTTTCCAGGTCAATCGCGTATTGTAAATTCTTAGAGTTCAGAATCCGAGGACGACAACGAATACGACAGAAATTTAAAACGTAGAAAAAATCAATAAAAATAAATATATATAACAGAACCGAACGAGCCTCGTCGCGTAGTGCGCTCGTATCGTTGCCAAGGACGAATGCGTTAACGCCCCAGCTGCAGCGGTTCGTGGCGCGACCACCCCATATACGACGACGATGACTGCAGCATTATACGTATTATGGTGCATTTTACTATATTTGTTTCGGTTTTTTCTCTCTTTTTTTTTTTTCTGCCATATAATTCGTGTATCACAATGCATATAGGCGTGTAGCGCGCACAATGTGCACAAAGCTCGGCGACGCGACGGTGGTCCTGCTGGGCGTAGTCCAGATTTAGAAAAAATCACGTATAACAATACGCGAGCCTCGACTATTGGTGCTTGTGTGTGTTTGTGTGTGTGTGTGTGTTGTATGTGCATGTGCGTGCGTGTTCTTTTTTCTTTTTTCTTTTCGGATATCGAATCTCACACGACTGGAATACTTAAGTGGGGCTGAGGTCGTGGCGCTGGGTAGGACGTGTGCATATAAAACAAGAGGCGAGCACCGGCCTCTCACCAGTGCCGATCTTCACGTTATCGCCCGCGAAAGTGAACTCGATTTCATAACATAACACATACTAACAATATAATAGTCGATATATTTTTTTCTACTTTTTCAGTGATTCTCGCCCATTATTTCCAAAACATTTTTTACGAATTACCATCGCATATCAAACGAAGCCCACAAGATGATGATTTATCTACTGGCGTCTGTCCTGCTCCTCGCTGTATACCAAGGTAATAACAATCGCAGCACACTACGCAAGCACCGCGTATTATATGTAATCTATGCATTAGCGTGATATTTATATACATATGTAATGTGTAATACATACGATATTTTCGGAGAACTGTCGACACTTTTCGAGAAAATAAAACGAAAATTGAAACATCAATAGTGCCTATAAATTACACGCGTATACCATGCAGTCGCAATTTACCCCATATTAACTTGTATAAATTATCAAATACAGCTTATCCTTAAAAAAAAAAACAACGCGCGCAATTCCAATATAATATTAAATATATAATTCACACATCGATAAACACAATGTAAAAAATATTAATGTATAAAATCTGTAAGACCAAGCAAATACATGTTGTTCTATATTAGTGTTTTAACGATACGATTCCGTCTACTTATGTAACAAGTCAAACGTATTTCTAACAATTCTTCTGTGCAACGACATAAACACACAAATTATACTACTTACGCCGTATTACATCATATCATTATGTATCGGGACACGCGGGTCTGTGTGTGGAGCAATATATACTTGTTACATGCGTTGTCGTCTATACCTCGTATCTATTCGTACAGTGCGTGCGTACGTGCTTGTGTGTGTGTATTGGTATAGTACGCATGGGGATAGCAATTGTATACATATGTATAGTAAATAATGATAATAATAATAAGATTTAGACTATGAACATAATAGTATATACGGCGAGCGAGTGAAAGAAAGAGAAAAAATTGCAGTCCGACACCATTGTGGTTGGTTGACGACGTGACGACTGCGCAGAGACAGTGTGGGAAAAGTGAAATTTTGATACGTTTCCTCCTTGCTAGTGGATAGGAAATTCCCTAACCCGGGAAACGCGTTTCCATATTCATACGCAAATACACACGTAACGCAAAAGTATACGACGAATCAGGGACGTCCGGAATGGGAGGCAACAACACATAATTTTTTTTCTTTAAATTCTCAAGTAAAATAATTCCAATTATTTTCTTTTACGTTCCCGTGATAACATTATAATGACTTCTAATGAGCCTTATAATATATAACATTATAATGACTTGTATATTATTAGGTTCATTATCATATGATGCATAGCACACCCGTTTTTCGTATCTACTGACGATTCTAATCCATCCGCGTGGCCGTCCACGAATTAATATCGTTCTAGTCTACGAGTTTCTGGCGCGAAGGAAGCGAAGCAAACAATAATGCTGATGCAGTTTACTGCGCGGCCTTCCACTATTCGTAGGGGCGACCACGATGAGTCGCAAACGGGTTTGCTTCAATTGTCGGCCGCCACTACGGTCCAGACTTATTATTACTTCCTATATGTACATGAATGAAACAACAAACATGTTATTAAATAGATGAATAAAAAAATAAAAATAGGGTGCGGTCGAGAACTAGAGTGAACACAATTTATAATGCATAATATATGTTTACAGGTAAAATATAAGCAATACCATAATTAAGTGCCTAAAAAGCATGAGGTGTTGTACATATTATACATTATGCGTGTATGTGAGTATGAGGTAACCTTCGGATGAGAGGGGCGGAGTGATAGAGCGCGCGTGTGTGTGTAAGAGAGAAAAAGAGATAGAAAGGGAAATAAGGAGAGATTTTAATGTAATAAATTCGATTGAACTCGATTTTATTAACCGGAAGACGCGTGTGTGAGTTACGCAATCACATCACAGACATTTTCGATGGTTGTAAGAGAGGAAACGTAACGCCACCAAACCCTTTTTTTCTTCTTCGTCATTTCTTCATTATTTCTTCCTATTCTTCTTCTTTTATAACTATACTGAGGGCAGTGACGGCCACTCACCTCTAGACCACTCCGAAATGTGACGGCGCGTAATGAATAATGGATAGTCGATAATAACGAGTCAAGACACGATCGGTGAACTCACAGAAAACGCATTTAATAATAATGTATATAATTACGTAACGCACACAGGCCGCTGTGTCTATACGTAAAGACATACACTTTTGTAGATATCTGCATATATTATATACATGATGTATGCGCTATGAGTAAGCGCACGGTTAAAGACTTTTGGCAACTTTTGAGCACGCCCAACGACAACAATAACCTACATATGCGTATAAAATAATAATAAATGTATTTATGTGTACAAACGCATAACACACAAATCAAGCGCATAACACGCATAAAGTCTCGATAGCGATATAATAATTCCGTTTTCTCTGCCGAAGAATGTCGTGTGACGAGATTACGCGCGCTCGTGTATTTGGTATGTTTCGCACCCATGGTCCGTAGGACCGTAAAAACGAGTTCGCTTTCTACTGCCACTGTATTCGCTGCGTTTGGGCTTGGTCGGTCCGGTTTGTGTTTTCCATCGCGTGAACTCGCGTCGATTCGTCGTCGTACGATGAGCGTGTTACAAAACGGTGACGCGTACTCGAGGCATAACCCCGGTACATTGCCGGTCGTATAAATACCAGTAACTCTAATCAATGGACCACGTAACTGGTATTCATAGCGTACAAACACTTACGCCCGTGTGCAACAGGAAAGGGCATAGATCAACGCGTACAGGTCACCCGGTGTTATGTAACGCGACGATCACAGTTGCGTCCTATATAAACACACACGTAGCGTTGCAACACTTGCGCATCGGAAAGGATAAAACAACAATAATATTCCACGCACACACATAAATAATTTTAGACACGTTTGTCGTCGACAGTATTGCGGTTTTAACGGAAACCCTGTGCACATATATGTAATGAATGAGACATAGTATGTATAAGAGAGGACAACTGATATTAGGAACAGCGGAAGACATTATGATTGAGAAACAATGAGATAACGATATTTAGATAAAAACAACACGCTGCGAAATGATATGACACGGGATTAGACACATAGAAGATTTCCATCAATTAATAACGAAATGATTGTTTAAGGGAAATATACTTGTAACTGTAACCGAGCAGTTATCGCTAAACTTTTATAAATCAGAAAAGGTACTGTAATTTGGAATTTGAAAAAAAAAATGAAACAAATTACGAGGAATCAATAAGAACTACGAAATGAGCTTTAAGATGCGTAAATCAAGTATAGACAAGACTTATTATAATTCCGTCTTCATATAGGGAATATATTACGAGGCGGGAACTGTGCTGGGGTATTGCCTACTTAGAATATTTCAAAATTTATTCTTCCTCAAATTCCATTACTTTTATATTTATACTGCAATATAGTGTCGGATGTATGTTAAGTAATGATGGATGACGATAAAACACGTTTCGTATTATTTATCAACCCCCCACCATGTATACGAAATACTTAATAGATATTCGTTTACGTGTTATTTTTCATTAATTTTCTTCGGTCAAGACGTAATAAAAATATGACTATGGCAAGTAGACACATAATGCCATAATGTAGGGATAAGTAGTAACAATGATCAACCGAATTCGCCAACTTACTTATATGTTCGCGTGCGGCGGTATAGAGAAAACCGGCTCATAACTTCGTGTATGCGCTCCGACGCCGCCGAGGGGGCATCGTGTGTGACCCGTTCCAACGACCGCCGTTGTCGTGGCTGCCAGTAAAGTCAAAACCGGATACGCATACGTATTACCTATTATAAGCGACGTATGTCATAATTATTATTATTACTATTATTATTTTTGACCCAGAAACTCAGGGCGAGTTCCATTCTCGGCGTCTACTGCGTACGCAGACGAATGGGTTATGACTTTTGCGTAATCGCCGGTGATTATTATCGTCTACATGACGCGCGCGTTACACATACCGGCTCGTGGGCGAGGTAGATCGACAATTGATTTCGTGCGCCAATTGTGCGCGGCGGACAATGATATAATAACGGCGGCGAGGGAAAGAGAGAAAAATGTACTCGAGTCTTGAGCACAAAAGGTCATCATAGAACGATCAAATCCCATTTCATCGGGCTGAACGCCAACCGACTGTGTGATGTATTACCGACCGCGCTGCCCAACACCGGAGGCACTGTTCGTACGGTCAAGTTTGATCCCGATTAATATATACATCCTGAATACAATATGTGTATTCTAATAACGCGTACCCACACGTAGTATACGAACAGCGTGTTTGTGTACCACACGAAAATTAAAAATAATTATTGTTATGTAATATCGTCGTCGTCATCGTCGGCTACCAAATTTTGAATACTACCACCGTCGTCGGCTACCACGTTTTGAATACCTTCGTCGTTACATAACAGTATACCGCGGACACAATGGGGAGCCCCAAGGTCCTGAGAAATAACGAATAATAACATACGCGCGCTCTTGCCCGGTGGTTATATTAAAATATGCATGTTGTCCGTACACGTGCATGCGTAATAATGCGTACACAACAATGCGTTTCATATTTTTTTTCTTCTTTTCTACTACGCAGTTCACGGCCAGAGGGAAGAGTTCAAGTGTCCGGACGACTACGGTTTTTACCCGCATAGCATATCGTGCGACAAATACTGGAAATGCGACAACAACGTAGCCGAGCTGAAGACTTGCGGTAACGGACTGGCGTTCGACGACACCGACCCCAAGTTTTTGAAGGAGAACTGCGACTATCTGCACAACGTAGACTGCGGCTCCAGAACACAATTGGGTAAAATCAAAAATCCTTAACCGTGATCCGTATATGATTATAATAATAATAATAGTAATATATCTTACAAAACGGCAGGTGGTACACTGTATACTAACTTAACATAAATTAAATCGTAGCACATTATTATTATTATTATTATTAAACGACGCGCATGTTATTATAATATTACGTCAAATATACAACGTCTGTCTCATTTTCTACATAGAACCGGCCATCGGATCGTTGCACTGTCCTAGATTATACGGAATCTTTCCGGACGATGTCAAGTGCGACACCTTCTGGAACTGTTGGGGAGGAGAAGCTAGCAGATACCAATGTTCACCCGGTCTCGCTTACGACCGCGAGTCAAGAGTGTGTATGTGGGCTGACCAAGTACCCGAATGCAAGATCGAAGGTTAGTAGTGCATATATATTATATACAGTGATGTTCCCATCAATTTTTTCGGGAGTATACCAAGATGTAGAGCTTCTAAGTTTCAACATTTTTTTTATCTAGATGCTAACGATGATTGGAAACGGTTGCAAATAATAATACAAAATTTAAATTCGCACATATTTAATGAAAATAAAAATTATTTAAATAAATTGATACCATTCACATAATATACCGTCAATAATGATCATTAATTTTAGTGTATTACCAAGAAATAATTATTATTTTATAGTAATACACTAAATTTAACGTCTATTACAAAATAAGGTCAAAATGAAAATCTGTGAAATTAATTATACTCAATACTTATCCGCGCGGAGTGCTCCAAACATGAGAGTTTACGTAGTTTTCAAAAAAATGTTAAGAGTTATAGGTATAACTTAAGGGTATACGCAATACACCCAAAGGGAACACCACTGATTATACATATAGATATATTCTTTCGTTTGATAATAACGAGATCTCACCTCTTACCATGTTGCGCAGAAGTAGCAAATGGTTTCAGTTGCCCGGCCGCCGGCGAACTCTTGGCTTCCGTTGGATCTTTCAGCAGACACGCTCACCCGGAAGACTGCAGGAAATACTACATCTGCATGGAAGGTACCGCCAGGGAATACGGTTGCCCGATCGGCACCGTTTTCAAGATCGGTGACTCCGACGGTACCGGAAACTGCGAGAACCCCGAGGACGTTCCCGGATGGTAAGCAAGCGCAATATTAAAATATGTTATGTAAAAGCGGTTATTACGTATTTTTTTTTTCTAAGCAACTACTGCGCGAGCAATTCAAACTCTCTAACATATTATACAGCTCCGATCCTGAACACAATCCCGTGTAAAGATTTATACTTTATAATTCATTCATACAATATTTCGCACAGTTTTAAAAGATAACAATTTTACTTTTTTACTTTTTTATTTGTTTTCGATACTCTCCGTTTCACACGCATACAAAAACGATAACAATCGTCAGTTAATATGCTGCATGATTTTGATCGAACCACAGTCCTCTCTCTCTGTCATCATAACTCTTCAAGAGTTTTTGCCGCCACCTCTTTTCACATATTTCTATTAAATACTATTTTTTAGTCCGCACAAATACTATAATTTCACATAACATAAAACATAATATATTATTTTTAAACATTTTACACTGCGTCTAAATCAGAAAAATAAATAAACAATATTATCTCCACATATTGATGAAAATCTTACTCTGCCTCCCTACACCTCACATCCTCTCGTGGTATGAATTGCAACGGTGAGTGTTCAGGTGTTCGTAGAAAAATAAGTAATAACTCGTTAATAATAATTATTTCACATTTATTAACAACTCGGCGTGCATGCGGTCACCGTAAGGGTGAGGTGTAAAAATGCGCGAGTGCTGCATGTGCACGCGTTATATCGTGATACAAACTGATATAATCTATTATTATTACGTGATATAGTTTTTTCTGATATTTTTATAAGCATCGATGGCGTTTTCAAATCTTTTATCTAAATCTCCGCATCTTTAAAAATGAAATGCTAATAAAATTGTACGCAAGGTAAACATGAATAGAAGTTATTAAGTGTATCGATATTTTAAAACCGGCGACTCGGAACACGATGAAAGTATTCGTGGTTTTTTTCACTATGAAAGTTATCCAAAACAATCATTATTACGACGATACGATACGATTATAATTACAAACATATATGTATATATTAATATTATAATTATTATTATTATTGTTATAATTATTATTATTGCGATCGTCTAGTGTGAAAACGCGTAATTGTACCTAACCAGCAGCGTTATCCTCGGTGAACGCGCGTGTAGTTTTTCACGGGCCGATTGCGTTCCAGATGCGGTGAGAACAGAAAATCATTACAGTCTCGGAATACAAGTACACGCCACTCGCGACTGTATACTATAATTGTACACTTGGCATGACTAATGATCACGTGCATAATATATGCATACATCTGCGTAAACTATACGACAATAGTGTACACCACGTGGCTCGTGTACGCGTATATTTGCATAAACAATTATCATCCGAAAAAAAATTAAAGCGAATCGTTTAGACCACAAAAGTGAAAGTGATATGGAGTACACAAATATTTAATATCATATAATTACCTGCGGCGGTGGTTAAGGAAAAAGTTCTCTGTCGTATGTAAAATAACATAATGATATCGTAATCGATCCGCTCACGTAAATATCTACGTGAACAAAGTAGTCAACAACACGAAAGGCACCCACCACGACAACAATGAGAAATATTTTCGTTTTTCCATAAGACTCCATAACTTCTTGCAGACATTTGAAAATCGAAATATTTTAATGAATTCTGCAGGTGATGGTACCGTTTTGGAACAGACAGACAAAGCGAACATACCGAAAGCCGTCTTAGCTGTCGAAGCTTTTAATTTGTAAAATGTCGCCAAATATCTTTTTAGTGTTACAGATTCAGGTCGGTTCGGAGTATGTTCTTATGTAGACACCGCGAACAGATCTTGTGTATCTGTGTAATGCGCACACGCCATCTAAGATCACGCGTCAAACTGGCAAATTCTTATCCGAATTATAAACATTACAGAGATCGATCGGGCGAGTCGTCGAAGCACAAACATGTTGTCACAAAATGCTATTCAAGGAAATTTGGCCCGAATTCAAAATATACGTTGCAACCACTTGTTTGCTGCAGTTGATAATCAACGTGCATTAATAATAATAATACAATTCAATCGTTTGTACGCTGTAACATAATTTACGTTTGTCCTTAACGGTCGAGGCGACTCCAAAACACGTTAAAACAATTACCGCAATTAGCATTCCGACGTCTTTCTCCCAGTGTTTGGGTATCTGCAATGGGTTTTTATTACACATACATGTGTACGTTTTGTTGGCCGAAGACGGTTCAATGTAATTTCGAAACGCGTACATAACTACACTCGACTTATGTCGTTGCCGCCGTCGCTACCTTGGGCTCGAAATCCATTGCATTTAATTACGACAAATAGTTGGACGCAAACGGGTACATAATTGTTTTTAATATCCTTCATGTATACGAATTTTTTCCTTCTTCTTTCATGACATCAGGTTGTTTCCCGTTCCCATATAAACGCACAACCCATATTAATTTAGAAATAGAATATACATTATACACGGACGAACGTGATAATTTGTTGCACGCATATATACTATATTACGAGTAAATATGGTATATATAAGAACACCCCTTTTACACGCAAAACGAATAACATCATAAATGTGTAATAATAACAATAACAATAATAATAATAATAATAATAATAATAATAATAATAATAATAATAATATTATTATTATTATTATAAATACTCGTTTACGTACATTGTAACATATTTTTGAATATAGTTATAAATTTAAGTAAAGAGTAGAAATAATAACGCGGCAACGGCCGTGATCGGGGTGAGAAAAAACAAAATCAAAAAAAAAAACCTACCTATGTGTGTGCGCAGTGAGGACTATTATGGTGACCTGGATCTGAAGGCGATCAGGAAGAGCGAACTGTTGTCCGGTCTGGAAAACAAGTCCAAGCAGTCGTCGTCAGCGGAATCTAAGGCGGCCCCACCGGCACCCAAACAACAACCCCAGAGGCAACAACAGCAGTCAAGCAGGCCACAATCGCAACAGCAACAGAGGCCGCAATCTCAATCACTTCCGGTCTCCTCGCAGTCGTCTAAAGACTACGAAGACGCTTAAACAGTGACACATCACACACACACACACACACACACATACATCAAACACATAAACACATTCGTGCGCAAAAACAATACAAGGACTTTTCGAAAGTTTTTATAACTTTTTTTTTCTCTGAAATTTACGGTTTTTGAATCGTGTGAGCACCGAATCTTCTTAACCCTTTATACAATCCACTCCCACGACGTCTTATCGTCACTAACTGCAACACTACATGTATTGTATGATATTAAATACGAGCGATCGTATTATTATTATAATTATTATACCTATATAGGTGTTCACACAATTTAATACGGTTTTTATTATTATTATTTTGTTTTATTTTTTATATGAATTTTCTTTTAAGACCGACATCACTTACCGATGTATTTGAGTTCGATCAATTTTTCCAACCGGTCCCCTGTGTACTGATCCCTATGTAATTGATATATTATAACTGATAGAATACAATATTGCGAAATGCACACAGTAATGTAGCAGCATATCCTCGTTGCATAGGTCGGGGCCTTATACACATTTTTTTTTTTTATTGTTTATACTCTTAATTATTTTCGTATTTAAGCGCAAAAATCAAAAACTCAAAACTGACCGAATATATGATAATGTAACGCGATCAATGTACGCGTGCGTTCGTACAACGAATACACATGCGTATTATATAGACACCTACTATTCATATGTACCAAACTGTTAGATATATATATATATATATACATAAATCACTGTCATGACTATAATATATATTGAACTTTTTTAGTATATACATATATATATATAAATATTGTGTACAAATTACGCTCTTTAAATTTAGGACGTGTACTTATAACCTTTATAATAATTACATTTTTATTTTTTTTTTATTTTAAGATTATAAAAATATATTTTATTGACTAGAATTAAAAACATAGTTATTATATATATATATATACATACAAAATATTATTGAGTACGTATTTTGTATTATTGTTCATTACCCTCGCCATACATTATATTGTTCTACGGTTGTTATTCATCCAAACAATTATTATGAAACTAGTCACAACAATGTGTTTATCGTAACCTGTGTAGGTACCAGTTAGTAGCGTTTAGCACAAATAACATAATTTTATCGTTAACAAATGATGCGAACGCAATGACAGATAAATGTGTCTGCAATAGGGTGTACGTGCATTAAGGGTCATAATTACCCTATATAATTTTGCATGTTTTTTAACAATTTAAAATAACAAAACTTGACGTTTACAGGTAGCAACTGACCAAGTAATATTTAATATTGATCACATTACAACCTCTAAGGACAAGAAGTTTATTAGTACACGTTATAGGTTCTCATTAAAACCTTAGTTACCACACGAACATGCCATTTGTATAATTGAGTTAACGAATAATAACAGTCGGGCCTAGGCAGCCCTACAAATTGAACTCGGTGGCTTGCGAAAAATCGATTTATATTATTGGTAATGTAATATATAAAATATTCCGAAATTTTTTTATTTTTGGCTAGTAAAAATTCTAAAACTCGGTAAACCACTAGTGATTAGAACGATGAAACCTTTCATCTGTACGATAATGGAATAATATTAAATCAAACAAATCAAAATTTCACCTGGTAATTTCATTTGGTTAAATCTCTACATCGTTTTATTACGGACACACTTATGATACAATTAAATATTGTATTTTATACACTACCAAGTCCTATTTTAGACCACTTCGTATTTTGGTATCTTGCATGAAATACGCTAAAAAAAGATAAACACAATTTATTCGATTAAATACTCGTAATTTTACTCATTAATTGCGACCGCTGATCTGCAATAGTAGACATTCACCAATGTCCCTCAATTATAATTCAGAATATTGCGTTCTAATGGAACTGCTAATCGATCCAGATTTACGACTCGTAATTTTGTCACTTTGTTTATTTTTCTAATTCATAAATATTTCAAACAAAAATTATTAGCTGTACAAACAATTTGACACACCTTGTACGTATAACCATATATTTGTTACAGTAAATGATTTTAAACATCAAAATTACATTATTTTCTAGTAAATAACAATAGTTACCTAAAAAACTAGTGATTATTGTGGTTTATTAATTTTTTGGTTTGATTATCGATAATTTCTACACACGATGGAAAATTTTGTTGTATAATGTTATCTTAATGGTATTAGATACTAGATAGTATATTACAACCGCAATACCGCAGGTACTCTAATATATAAATTAAGCATAAATAAGCTTAGTGGGGTTTACTAGTGTAGGACTTTATTGTAAATATAATAACTATTATAGATCATTTTGTCAGTCTTTCACGGTACGCATCGGATCGATATCGCCATTATATCGTCATATTATTTTTGTATGTTAAAACATTGTGTTAATTTTCTATTAAGAAATTGTACTTGATCTCAAAACCCTGCTTGAAACATCTAAAGAAAAAGAGATAACACTTCGAGAAGCAGCAGGATGTAGTAGTCTTATGGGTACATAAGGCTATCAAAGATGTCACTGTTAGATGAAGTGTAAAACAAATAAATGCACCTGTCGAGTAGTTGGGGAAATTATGCAATTCGAAATGTCACAGTTCATTATCATGTGAAAATAAATAATAATATAAAAATTTAAATACAAATAACATGATTAACTAATATTGTTTGGAATTAACGTTATAAACCTTGTAAAATATTCATTATTATCTATTAACGTTAATTGCCAGTTAATGACGTTAATATAAATTTAACATCTTTTACTGCAAGATATTCATCGCACAAGGCCGTAAAATACAATAACACGAATATATTATGAGTAAAAATATTATAATACCTAATCTGATACATATCTAAAAGATTTTTCTTGATACTTGGAAATCTTATCATGTAATATTTAAATACATTTAAACTGTTTCTGAATATTTGGACATTTTTTGAAAATATTATTACTAAAAAACTACTTGACGTTAAGCAATTATTTCTATTACGTGTTTGATTCCGTTACAGACTTGTTATTTAAGAGAACCACATAAATCTTAATATTTTCATTATTTCACTTCTTCTCTCCCCGATGAAGAGAAAATTTTAAAAAAAAATATAATTTACTTATTTTAAATATAATTCCAATCTTTAAAACAAATAAAAATGTTAATGGAGGAAAACATTTTTCTAACTCTTTGGAAAATTGGATAATTTTTATCTAAACACGATAAGTCTTTAATACTACATTCATATTGTCAGTACGAATTTTTTCTCTTTCTAAGTAATAGTTATTACAAATTTGGCTCTTAATGATGAAAAACGAGTTGCTGCGCAATTTAGTATTGTTCCTACTTATACTTATAACCATAGACGGAGATTTGATTGAATTTTAAGGGGGGCATAAATGTCAATTGTTGTAAAATAAGTACCTATTTTAATATTTTATACTACGAAATTTAATAATTTTGATCTTTTTAGAGGGGCTAAGCCCCCCCCCCAATCTCCGCCTATGCTTATAACACTATAATCACAAATATTCACTATACTCTAATGTCAAACCAATTAATGAAATACGTACTTGGGACATTTACTTTTGGAAGTTTCCAATATATCTGTGCATATTTCACGTGCAACTTATATTGTTCATTATTTTTATCATCTTCGCTGAAATTATCTAAAATGACCTATCTAGAAGTACAAGAACAAGAAACGAGAAAAACACTTATCTATAAATTAGATTTTTCAATTAAATCGGCTATCTAATACAGTAACTCTTTATTTTTATTAGTCAGGTGTTAAGGTTCGATCTACATTTTTAAAATAGTGGTACACAACTATTAAGCATATAAATCATAACATTCATGTTATACCTAATAAACATTACCAAATTCGAATTATGCGATCATAAAGACGTTTGATGTCTTTCAAGCGGCACAATATTAAAAACAAAAAATTCGTTCAATTCATAGGCGTTTTTTAAAAAATGAACAGCACACCAACGAATGTGAACATTATTAACTTCATCCTTATGAAGTTAAGTTATTTAAAACCAGAAATTAAATTAGATATTTCAATTTTTTAAGCAAACTCGTAGGAAATATTATTAAAAATGTATTAAGACCAATTTTTTTTCACTCAACTCCTACTCAGTAGCGGGTCTACGGGGAGGAGGGATATAGAGAAAGATATCCCTCCCTGTGGGTTAAAAAAAGTATATTTATTATGACCAGTACCGCCTTAATCAATATTTCATTATACAAGTAAAACCCGATGCAGTAATTGATACAATGGTACAGTCATCAAGAAAATTAAATCTTATTTTATAAATTTAGTAAAATGAAACTAAAAAACATATTACGTACGAAAATATTTATAACCCCTACTCCCCTCGTGTGAAAATCCTAGATCCGCCACTGCTCCTACTGTACGTACTATAATTGTATTATATTTTTAAAATACAACAAAAAGTGAGATTAAGATATCTAAGGATTGGACAGTTAAAATAAGTAATAATTTAACATTATAATATATTGTATAAAATATACAATGAACTAACACTTTGACGACTAAAGGCTTAAAATATGGATAAATTGCATTTACTCTTAGTGAGTTTCAACTCTCAAGTCATAAAAAAAGAACATAACAAACATAAGATTTATTATATTTAGTTGATAACATATTATTTTGGTCAATATGGTGTTTTATTTAATAGACATAAAGGTATAGGAATAGCACTTGCTGTGCTGTTATCTCCTACTAAAATATACCTAAAATAACACATTACATTCATGGATGATACGAATTAGATACATTTATCACAGCAACATAACATACATAAATAGCAGTATAACATACTAACCACTTGATGTAATTATTGGGCAATTACCTTTTACAATTGGAATCTTAATATCAAACACTATGTATCAGTAACAGCCTAATAATAGAATAAAATTAACATGTGTAAAAAAAAATATTAACACTACAATTTTATATACCAATTTGACTGCATTTAACATAAATTTAGATCAATAATTGTATACATACAGCACTACATACTGATATGATAATACTAAAATATTTATTTTACGTTTATAGTGAAGACTATTATGGAGATGTAGACCTAAAAGCACTAAGGAAAATTGGATACAGACGTTGATTGACAACACAATTTCTCAACCTGAACCAAAGATATTTTAAACGATGCCATCCGAACAAAAATGGGCATTGATCAAAATCCCAAACATTTTGTTGTTGATAAAACCATATTTATACATAATACAAACTTGCCAAATAAATAAATGCTTTTTTTAATATAATTTATTTGTTATATTGTTTTGATCAAATAACGTAATTTCTTAACTTTATACAAAATATCATTCTAAAACAATAATATTTATATATCATGACTAGAATGCAGTATATAAATATAAATATAAATGTTCATATACACTGTATTACTTATAATATATTGTGTATAAGTTTACATCGATAGGTATTGTATGTAAGCTTAAATATTTAACTATAAAACTTGGTACATAATAAAGCAAATGAAAATGTTCAATGTTCAAAAAATCACAGTAAGATACATGACAAGTGGGTAAAATAATAACTTGAGACATTTCGGTTGTGACACCGTGACTAGTCACAAAAAAAAAAAAAAAACAAATTGAGCAAACAATTTAAAACAGAACACAAAAATAATTAATACACAAATGTAAGTAGCGAAAAAAATAATAATAATTAATTAATAAATAAATAAATAAATAAATAAATAAATAAATAAAAGGCAGTCAACATTTTGATTTTTTAACTAAAGGTTTGCTCAAATCAAAGTGTTGTACAATATATATTTTTTCGATTATATATATATATATATGTATGTATGTTTCAACTTGCTTTCTTAATAATAAGATTCACCAGTTAATAGACAAATAAGGAACTGGTTACCAGTTAAGTTTCATGTTCATGTTAGATAAACATTGCCATAAAACATTATAATTGGATCTCAACATTGCTAAATGCAATCTTACAACTTTTCAACATATAAAACAATAATTTACTGTGTATTAGGTAAAAAAAAATAACAGAAAAAATTTTAAATTAACTTTTAGCGGCATAAATAATAACTAAATCTATCAAACAGTTATTTATGTATATGTTTAACATTGCTTTTCATAAATTAATATTATTATTTTATAAATAAATTGTCTTTTTTAATTGCTAAATTAAACTCAAAATTATTTAATAATGTTAAAATGCTGTAAATAAAGCCATGTAGTTTACTCACTGTTTTTAAGAACAGATTCTTTACGTCTCTGTCCACACAGTAGTTGTCAAATATCATTAAACTGGCAAACGACACGTCTACGTGGCTGAGGTGTGTACCTTCGATCTTTTTCTTCTAACTTCGGTTGACCAAATAATCGATGTTGGTAAAATGTATGTAGAGGTGATGATCCGCTCTCTGACAAACGTCGTGGAGGAGGAGTTGGTGGAACTGGTGATACATATCGTCTAGATAATGCTGGAGAACCATCAAAAGTTTTTCGTGCAGGGGATGGAGAAGGAGGGCACACCTCACGTCTTGAAACTAAAGGGGATGCAGTTATGGGTGTATTTTGGTTTCGTGGAGGAGGACTAGGAGGAGTTTTACTCCACGGAGCAAACTTGAGGTAGGCAGATATCAGACTTTTCCTTGGACTAGGTTTTGGTGAATCTGGGGCATTGAATTCTCTAGGTGTATTACGTTCAAACCGACTAGGAGACACTGAAGATGACCTAAATATAAATAAATTGTAGTTTAAGATAATTAAAATAAAAAAAAATAATCCAAGTATTAAATCAGCTTCAACAGATTATTACAATTAAGATTACCTTGAATGATGTTGATTTTGTTGATGATAAAACCGTTGTAATACTAATGGACTAGTATTAGCCGATAAATTTCCACCATTTGTCAATTGTTTATATGGTGATAACAACACTGAAGGAGGCATTTCAGTACTTGGAAAACGCTTTACAGGTTTTGGTGAATCAAGAACTGAATTCCTAAAATCATTAACAAAGAAATACATAAGTGTCATATAAACATTAAATAGGTTATAACTTACCCATTAATTTTATTTTTATCAATTATGCTCAAAGATGGAAATTCATGATCTGATATTTTACGAACACTAATAGGAACGTTTTCTACAACAGGTTTCACTGGTCTGTAAAATAACATTTAAAAAATCATAAAATCTAAAAATTAGCCAAAAAATCAAGAAAATTACTTGAATAAATTATTTTGGCTTATGGCTTCAGCATACCAATCAGCAACATTAACAGTTTTCATCATATACCTTTGTAAAAAAGGATGTTCCAATAATTGTTTGTATTTTGGTCGTACTTTGTAATCTTTAATCAAGCTGGAAAAAATTAAGAACATAAAATATTACAACTTAATTAAACGATTAATTTACTCTTAATAATTCTTTCAGTCACTCTATTATCTAATCCTTGCATTACTTTGTTGTTATAAGTAAGTACATATACATTGTTATTTTTTGTTATACCTATGTATGTAAAAAGCCATTTGGCATATATATTTATAAAAATAAAAAAATATAATAGAACATACCAGCTAGATACAAAATTTCTAAATTCTAAACTGAATTCTTGATCGTGAGGAAGTGAAGGTGGGTCATCATTTAAAACCCGACTCAACACTTCAAAATCACATTTACAGTCACGATATGGAAATACACCTGTAGCCAATTCAACTAGTGTAATACCCAAACTCCAAATATCAGATCGTATATCATAGTCAAGTTGCCTAGGTTCAATTCTTTCAGGCTGAAATGTTAATAAAATGTTGTTAAATACAATAATGTTTACTTTATTATAAGTGTATACATACAGCCATATAAGCAGCACATCCGGCATTTTTGGTACGAGCTTTAGAATCTACCAATCTACCTGATATACCAAAATCGCATAATTTTACATTTCCCCTTTCATCTAATAAATATTTGATGGTTTAACATCTCTATGTATAACATCATGAGATTCTTTTAAATAACTCAAAGCTTGTACAGTCTAAAACAAAATATAACAATAAGTAAAATAATTCAAATTCATTTTAGTTTTTCATACTAACATTTAAAGCAACTTTGCCCAGTACATCTTCTGGGATAGGTGTCTTAAGTCTTCTTAAAAGACGATCAAAACAGGTAGCCATCAATTCCATGCATATGCATACGTCTGATTCAGTTATAAATGCACCCAAACATTTAACAATGTAGGGACAGTCATGGGATTTAAGCACCACTTCAAGATCAGTAGTGATACGTTTATTTTCTTCACTGTTTCCAGACCTTCTCATTTGCTAATATAAGAAAAAAAATATATTAATCACAAAGGTCAACTTAATCAATTAATACAAATTTAACTCACCTTCACAGCTATTTCAGTATTACTAGGCTTGTGCAACATTCTCACTACATGACCACAAGTACCACTTCCTAATTCTCCAAGATGTTCTAAATCTTTCAGTTCAGTTTTGTATTTCTAAAGAAATTAAATAAATTAAGCAATTCCAATACAACATCTAAAGCACTATACTCACAATCCCATTAATAGTCAATAGACCACTCATTTTCATGATCTGTTTCATCTTAACTTCAACTTCAGAAGTGTCTTCAACCCGTGGCTGCATCAGTACACTAACCGGTAGATCGATGTGCTTACGAGTCCTGGTTGGTGTACCCATATCACCAACTAAAACAAGTGCAAAATAAAATGAATTTCAAGTGACCAAGGTCATCTAATCAACAGTTTATTGTGTTGCAATACTGTGGACAAAAATATTAAACAAGGTGTCATATACTTACGTTGTTTAGGTCGTCTTCCCGATCCCTGCCTAGGACTGGAGAGTATTGATTGAGACATATCTTCTGTAGCATCATTATCTGCTTTCAGTCTAGCCTGTAGATTCAAAATTTTATTCTCTAGAAGTGAAGTGGTCATGATTGGCGGATATAGCAAAACGCGTTGTCGTGACGAATATTCTCAGATCGCTGTCGACACACAAGAGACACCTGTGCTCATGGTACGCAACTACAGTAAAAATTTGAAACACTTATTTATACACACAATATTCGGGGAAAATTGATAAATTATTATTAAATTTGATGTTATTTATATTGGCAGCGAAATAATCCATCAATGGTGTTCTTATCACGGACCCTTGACAAGTCCACACAGTAGAACCAATATTTAACAAACGAAAAAATCGATACCATCGATCAATAGGGCCAACCTAACCTCGAACGTCTTATCAACCTACACACCGATGATAATACACGTACACGAATGATAACTAAAGATGGAAAAAACAAAGACTATATTACATTAATGTGGCTGTTGACTGTTAAGTGCCTGTATAAGAAGTTATTTGTCTACTTCTGTTAAACACCATTTTCTGATCAGCATTGTAAAAGACAACCACCGAAGTTTCATATTAAATGGGTAAAGGCAATTATTTATTTACATTTACGTTTATTTAATGTTGAATTCGCTGATTGTATTGTCTTCTAAATGACGCCTTTATTATCAGACCCGACATACTTTATACTAATATTTATATTTATTCGTTATTCAGGTATATAGTTTCTAAAATTCATTTAGAATGGGCTTAACATTGTCTACTGTTTTCACCCGTTTGTTTGGTAAGAAGCAAATGCGTATATTGATGGTAGGCTTGGATGCTGCTGGCAAAACTACCATACTCTACAAGCTTAAGCTGGGTGAAATTATTACTACTATACCAACAATTGGCTTTAATGTGGAGACTGTTGAGTACAAAAACATTGCGTTCACTGTTTGGGATGTGGGCGGTCAAGACAAAATCCGTCCTCTGTGGCGACACTACTTCCAGAACACTCAAGGATTAATATTTGTGGTAGATTCCAATGATCGAGAGAGAGTAGCTGAAGCAGAACGAGAACTACACAACATGTTACAAGAGGATGATCTCCGAGATGCTGTACTATTAGTATTTGCCAATAAACAAGACCTTCCCAATGCAATGAATGTATCAGATCTTACCAACAAACTTGGACTAAATCAGTTGCACCAGCGAAAATGGTACATTCAATCTACTTGTGCCACACAAGGAAATGGTTTATATGAAGGATTAGATTGGCTATCCAACGAACTAGCCAAATAAAATTGCACTTTTGTGCCAACTGTCACATCTATAAATCACTGTACAAGATTAATTATTTTCTAAGTTTAATCTTAAGAAATTAAATATTTATTATCATTTATTTATTTCTTTGTTTATAAAAAAGTATTTTAATATTGGGTTAATATGTAATAAATTGTTTTGTTTGATGGCATTTATGTTATAAGTATAAGTCATCTTGAAATGGTTTAGAATGTTGGTTTATAAAATTATTCTCGTTTGGTAAAAATAAAAGTACAAGAGAAATCATATTATTAATGTTACTTTTTACGTAATGTTTATTAAATATCTTTAATTTTAATATTTCATATTCAATTTTTCTCTAATTAACAACAATTGTTAAATAATTATTGTGTTAATAACAACAATTTATCAGGTCTACACTTGGAGTAATTTTTCAGTTTGACTAATCAAGTTATTGTATTCCATAACTTGTTTTTTCATTCATATATAATAAACTGCCAACATTTGTATAAAACAAAACATTTTATTATTTATACCCAATATGGTTGGCATATTTTGCCCATTCGTGAATAATAAATTATCTTCCTAATTGATATCTAGAAACCAAATTTATTTTAAAACATATTTTATAAATTTTTCAATTCAAAGTATTATACTAAATAATGTTACATTTTTGTCTACATATTCAGAATATCTCCTTACAATATTTTGTTCTTTTCGATTCAGAACAATTTCTTAATTTTAGCTATATTAAGATGAAATATTAATCGATTGTACGTTACTGTTATTATGGAAAATTAAGGAGCATAGTACTATAGTAAATTTCATTTAAATGCGTCGCAATTGTTCAATACATCCCTCAACCTACTAATATGCATGTATTGTTATCGGAAACGAGACAAGCATAAATATTCACGTCACTCGCATATACGAGAAGAATGACCACGAATCCGAAGCGTGTTGCGTATTATTCATGAGGAGGGGGCAAACAAAAACTTATCTCTAAGTATATTTATTATATTTGCTGTACAATAAATCCCCTATTCTTACCAATTTTTTCTATCGGCTAGGATAAATAACTCAAATTAATTTTAAAGAATATTTTAATTTGACATTCTTAATTTTATCTTAGTACGTCTATTCCTCATTAAATAATTATTTCAGTACTCGATATCAAAACGGACAGTTAACATACTTGTGTCGCATTATCTTTATCACATTAATAACATTGAACCTAAATTATTTAAAAAATTATTTTGAACTGAGTTTAAACGACGGGTGTACCGAATTCAAAATTGCCGCTTTAACAAAATGTGTGATGGCATGCACAATAATTTATTACGCCACCGATTCATCAAGTATGATCGGTGGAACATCAATTAGTCATGTCTTCCTCGTTAAATTTAATTGAGTGAGCATTTGTCGCTACAAACAGGTCCTACGTCAATCGCACGAGGAATTCGGTACCTACATCGTGCCAGTGGCCGACCACAATTTCCGGTCGCGTAGCCGGAAATTCCATAAACACACTGGATTCAGACCGCCGCCAATAGACGTAATAAATTCTTTGTGATCTGCAATAACCTTTTAAGTGGCCCATACACGAAGCAATAAGTTGCGACACATGTTACTGTTGCAACGGTATCAAAGTATCCCGACCACGACGGGATACCGATGCATGTTTTGCGACCAGGTGATACTGAAACATAATCGTTGAAACATGTCCATTCACTATGAGATTTGTGTCATGATACTGTATCATAGCCACATGTATCGCAACTAATTGCATCGTGTATGGCGCCCTTTACTGATTCATTGGAAGTCAATTATATGGTTTCAAAATATTTTTCCAAAATAAACCTCAAAGTAAAGATAGAATGTTCATTTAAATCTATTTACTTCAAGATATCACAAAATTTGACAACTTATATGTGTATGTTAGCTAGCAGTATTTATTGGCATGCATGTTGGCTACGATCTATCATAATATACCAGGTATAACAGATAAAATAAATTATCCTTCATTTTAAAAACTTAAAAAAAGAAAACCAAATTAATTTTATACAAAACACAATCCGTCAATGATACAACAAATTAAAAATCTTGTACCACATTCCTTGTGTTTAATTTTAATTTAAATAAAAACCGTCAACCTGGTAGAATGGTGGTTCGCATACACATGCATAAGGTATAGCCACCTGTAGATCGCAAATTAAAATTAAATGCATGAACCCAACATTTATTAATATTTACCACGGTAAAATTCTAGGATCAAACATGGTGTTTTTTTTTTTTGAAGAGATGATTTTTACGAAAATCCTCAGTTCCGTCAGTAGTTTGACTTCACTTTTTGTATGATCCATTAGTAGTATTTCGTGTACAAATATAGTAATATAAGTATACAAGATAAGTAACGAAACCCATTTATCGACAAATAAATCGATTTAATACGTGAACTGATTTTATCTTTTGTCTCGATCTTACAAACGTAAAATATAACAAATGTGCACTAAGTGAATCGATTTAGTGCTGTTAACTTTAATATTAGAATAAACTTAAAAAATTATAAAACTTAAAGAGAAGAACATTATCTGTGCGATGGCATTGATTTCGAGGGACATGATAATTTTTGAGCAATGTATAAGATTTTTAAATTATAATATACATAACCATAATTTAATTAAAAACCAAAATATCGTACAAAACCTACGTCATCGCAAAAATAACTTTCTTACCTTTAAGTTTGATATTAAGTAAGTTTATTATTAAAGCTAACACACTGCGTTTGAACTACTGAACGCAATTTTGTCATGTACCGGGTCAGACGGAAACTGCGGGTGTAAATATATATTATTATTAGATTTGTTCTAAACTATTATTGATGCATTGGCTACCCTTATTAAGCATAAAATGAAATACAAACAACCATGGCTAAGGAAATTAATTATTAACAAGAACATCGATTAGACAAAAAATAGGATTGATACACTAAACAATCGCAGAGAAACAGATTTCAACGCGTGAGTTTTTATAATTTTATTCGTAATTTATTTACTAATCAAATGAAAAAATAACAAAAATAAATTTACCTTATTAATTTTTCTTTAGACACTTCCTGAAGGCTTTGCGTTCACGTCGATCTGTTTTCGTCCGCTGCAGTCACAACTCGCAGTATGCTTTCACATGACCAGATTGCGAGACACTATATACTACACCAAAAAATTATGCTGAAAACGAGTTGTGTTCGATATAATGTTATTTTAACCTCGCGAGTTGCGTCTCATTGTCGTTTGGTATTTATACCTGATAATAACTTCGCTTGCGTTTATTTTTCACTTTCGACGTCAATTCACTTGTGTAGCAAAATGGAATTATTATATTTTACATTTATATACCTACTGATTAACAATCAGTTACATTTTTCAAATTTTATTTAACTATTCGAACCTGTATATTGTATTTTCAAATCACAAACAACGCAAAATAACTCGTTAGATTACATTCATTGGTACCTACTATCGATTAAATACGTATAAAATATATTCTTTACATAGCAATTACTAATTATTATACCATTTTAAATTTGGCAATTTAAAAAAGAATATAGTTTCTTGAAGAAACTCTAACTATATAAAAAAAAAAAAAAATCACTAAACCAATGTAATAGTGCCTATATAATGATTATAAACTGTCTATGCGTAAGTTTCCATGATTTAACTCTAAAGGCGTGTATATTCTACAAAGTTTCAATGTTCAACAGAAACAATTAAAAACAAATCAAAAACTTATGATCGCATTAGTGTAATTGTCAAATTACCCCCATATACTAATTTACATACAAACAAAATGTATCGCTAATTACAACAATAGGTTCAAATCAAATTGTAGCAAGAATATGATAAAGCGTGATTTTGTGAACCAAATTTTGACTTTAGATATTCCTAAGTCAAACGAATCCATAATACACTAAGTAACAACTTAACAATTATTTCGTGTATTGAGTTTATAAACACAGATCAATCATTAGCACAAAATTCTGAGATTCGTTATTTTTAATCAGAGAGAGTTACGAAAATAGTTAAGTAGGCTGTCTCCATCTAGTTAGGTAAATTGTTTTTCATTTGCAATTGTAATTAATACATTGCATGTATAATTTATGTGTGGAAGCACCAAAATTACCAACTAAGAAATCATCATAAATATTGCCCACGGGTTAAGGGTTTTAATTAACTCCTACTTTATGTTTAAGAAAATTAATTTAGTGCTTCTTTCAAATCTACACTGTTGGCGTCTACGTTTTTCACATAGACCATTTCTTCGCCCAATCGCTTATCGCTCGTTGAAGATTATAAACTTTTTATGAATGTTATGTACTCAAAATTGTTGCGACCCAAAGCGTTCCTTAATCGAGAATCACTAAAAAGTGAATAGTAATTGATAACAATAAACTAGGTTATGTTCTTAGTACGGTATCATAATCACTTGATATGTGTATGGATTTTCAACATAATTTTAGGTTTAAAAATATCGTGGTTTCAACAGTAAACTTTCCCAACAGTTAGCAACCAATTATTATTGTTATTATTGTTTATATTTTATTATCTATATCTGTGCGCTTTATAACATTCGTCTGGTACATCAATGTGGATCGTATCTAATATATTAATCACTGAATAAAATAATTTTGTATCGTTACGATTTTTCGCTCAACTGATCATTGTGATTTTAGATTTATCTTATTGAGTTAGCTCTATCATCATAACTATCGGTTGTTCATATAATACTGCGTATATCATCGATTGATCATGGAGACTCCCGTAGAATTAGAAACATTCATTAAAAATGGTTTAAAACTCTTGCGTCGCACCAAAGATCCAAGTTCCATTAAAACAATGTTAAAACATTTGGAAGAAGTCGTACAAGAACAGTACGGTGGAAAACGACAGCCAACGAATGCTGCCAAAAAACTAGCTGTACCTACCATTCTTTTATCAAAAGAATTGGGTATTGAACAAACAGAAGTATGTCATCACTCATGATGTCAATTGAGTAAAATATATTTACAATTTAATTTGTTTTTATTTTAAATTCTGTAGATGGTTGTTGATGATGAGTCTAGCAGTTCGAGTTCTTCGTCAAGTCTATTACCTAACACATCTAAATCCATCGTAGAGGTATGTTCATCTCCGCCACCTACCATAACATTGGAACAGGCTAAATCAGATCCAGTCATAAATATTGATTCAGATTCCGAAATGGAAACTGAAAACATAGAGTCTTATTCCTGCTGTGTTTGCAAGTATGTAAATAATACAATTTTTTAGGCTTTGAATAGATATTAAATATTTGATTTTTTTTTTTTTTTTTTTACAGAGACAGTTTTGTAAACATTGGTAACAGTCTGGTAGAATGTTTGGATTGTCATTCTATGTACCACCAAAATTGCCATACTCCACCAATAACAGACATTAACTTAAACGATCCACGAATTGTTTGGTACTGTAGCAATTGTAGACAGAGAGACTCTCAAAAAGTAGTAAGTTTATTAATTTGAGATGTTGCTTTATAGTTGTCTTAAATAGTTTTGCTTTTTAAAGGAACGCTCGTCTGTAAAGGAAAGTAAGAAAAGCTCTTCAAAAAGCACTTCTGGAACAAAACCAGAAAAATCATCTAGTAGTAAAACTTCTCATAGTAAGTTATTTAAATTGGTATTTTTTTAATTACAAAATGTCATTACCTACATAATGTTTTTTATTAGGTGTTAAAGGAAGTCCTAGTAAATCAAAATCATCTTCTGCCAATAGCAGTCCTAAACATTACTTACCTACTCCTGTAATGTCTGTTGTGGAAAAAAGGGTTCAAATGATGAAAAAGAAAGCTGCTAAAAAATCCGAAAAAAAAAAATAGAAACAATTTTTGTATTTAGAAAAATTAAGAAAACTGTCCTAAACATTTTTGTAAACATTAAAATAATAAGTTATTTATTTTTTGATAATGTACGTTGTTTTTCAGCAAACTCCACAATCTTCTCTTCCACTGATAGACCTTTGCGTCTACGAACAGCATTCATATAATTTAAAGCTCTATTACCAGAATCTGCTTTCTCTCCAAACAGTTCTAGTTCTTCTTCAGTATTTGGTACCCAGAATGGGTCAATATCAATCACCTTTGAAGAAAAAATAATTGAAAATAAATTTTATAATAATAATAATATACACAATGAATAATTACCTCCCAGTGACTAAAAACTAGTTGTGGACTTGCTAAGCCAGAAGTCTGCTTACGGATTTCTGCAGAAAAAGAAAAACTTTCAACAACTGGTAATAAAGCTGTTATATTGAAAGTTGATGCAGACCCATGGGCCATATCAGAACTGATCACTCGTCCATGACGTCTACCCAAAACCGCATACATTTTACCTGAATAATAAAATATTAAACTTTAAATCAATTAAACACATTAAAAATGTACCTAAAATTTCAGCATTTGCTTGAATTGAACATGTATACATGGCCGCCATAAGTCTTTGAGGTTGAGCTTGAAAAGCTTTTCTACATCCATCTTTCACAGAAGACATAATTTGTCCAGACATCGGACCATAAGGATCTCTATTTTAATTAATATTTAATTTAATCACATAATAGTATTATTAAATATTAATCATCAAATTACTCACGAACTTATTTGCTTTGAAACATCAATAGTCCAATCTTCAACTACAAAACATACACCTGTCATTGGTTCTTCACACAAAGGACCAGCAAGGGTAGCAATTTGAAAACCATTAACAAAACTATTTTCATACTTGGTCAACAGTTCATTAAAATTATCTTTTGGGCCCCAAACTGACCTTGAATAATCTGAAACCATTTAAAAATAAGCTATTTGTACTCTGAAATAATTTCTCATTAAAATTAATATATGTAATTACTTGGTATTTTATTTAATAAAATATTTGGACCACATTTTCTAGGTCCAAATGACCAGATTTGAGAAACATCAAAGCTAGAACCAAGAGTTTCTTGTAATTGAGACCGAAATGTATCAATGGCTATTTTTGTATTTTTAGAAACATTATCTTCAATTTTTAATCGTTCTAATGCATCAACAATGTTTTCAGTTTGCTGCTCAGACAGTGCTTTTAAAATATCAGTAGATTTCTCCAAAAGAACAGTTGTTGCTGTTGGTAAAGGCTCCGCACGAAGTTTAATACAACATAAATGATTTGATGTATAAACATTCAGAAGACCATTTGGATTTTCTTCTATCTCATTTTTCTGAAACATAAAAAGATAGTTAAATTATCTGTTGTTAAAAATTACACAATATTTTAATTTCTCAATATTATTACCTATTATTTTTAGAACAGAATAAACATCATTTTCAAGTATTATTAAATTTGATTAAATTAATTTACTCACTTGATTATGATTATCAACAATTTCATGAGCCATGTCTATTTTAGGTGGTTCTACAATTGTTTCTCGAAAAGGCACTATCGGAGCAGAAGCAACTACATCAACTTTTGCATACCTAATGAAAATATGGAAACCTTTAAATATAATTGCACACATTTTGATCTGGCTTATATTACAGTATTTAATACTCTATAATGATATATGCAAAACTTATTAGGGAAGTTGTTTTACATATTTTCATGGAATACAAAATCAATATTAAAAATCTAAAGTAATATTACGATTGCCGTTTTTTTACCCACTGTTGTTAGTACATAGTAAACATCCAACTTTTTGTAAACTTAATCACTAGTATTTTTTTTTTTTTTAAAAAAAAAATTATATTTTTATGTGCAATATTTATTCCTTTCTCTTAAAATAAAGTCCAACTCTTCATTTATAACATTGAAGTCAATTTTGGTTGATTTTATGAATTCAATTGCATTTTATAGATCAATTTTATCTAATTGTGATTCACATGAAACAGTGGATTTTTTAAGTATAATTCCATTACACACAGTAATGAGATGAATTAAATGTTAGATATTCATCATACATGTCCACGTGATATAGTTCTTATAATTTAATTGCCTTCATCAGTAGATATATTTGCTAATATTTGAAGTACTTCTGTAAATTTAAGTTTTACTTTCTTTATTGATGTCAACCGTTATCACCATGTTGTATTAACTAAAGTTTCTAAATTAAGTATACATTACATACATTATTATTTTAAATTTTTTATTTTTTAATTTTAACAAACAACTCATATCCTGTCTAAATGTTCATTATAAATTTATTAATATATAAATTGTATCAAAAAAATTAACTATCTTAGGATACCTTGAAAAATAATTATTAAACAACAATTTGAACTGATGAGCAAAACAATGTATATAAATATCATTGGGGTACAATTTCTTTAGTTCTAAAATTAACACCTGAGTTTGCCACCCATGGTTACTGCACCATCATAACATTGAGAAATATTGTTTTTAATATTTAGTTTTTGACAACATGTAATAATAATAATTTCATTAGCAAGGGTTTATGCATTTGAAATTTGTATGTGGTAGCAACCCTATGGATCTTTTATTTATTTCTATTGAAAAATCCTACTTTGAATTACTAAATTCACAACTGTCAATTACTAAGTCCAACTTTTTTGAATTTTATTATCTCTAAAAATTGGAGAAAAAAAATCAGCGATCCCAATGATATTAATTTCGGTTCTCTGCGATCAAAATTAACCAAGTAATTAATTTTTATGAAGTAATCTACATTTATACAAAAATGTGATGAAAAATATCAATGGCATGCAATTGTACACCCTTGCATCGCCCAAATAACATCATTGAATGTAATGTAACAAAATATACATGCACATAAAATCATAAGAAAATATTTATGATATAGATACTTATAATTGAAAATAATATAAAAAAGAATAAATGTAAAATGTCTAATATAATGTCCAAAAGTTTCTATAAACTACCATTGTACCATCATCTCAAACCCTACAATTAGTAGTCTTAAGTTTTTATTTACCTTTCGCGAAGATCGTCCAAACATTTTTGAAGATGCACTTCTCCTGCAGTGACAATTACGTGCTCACCAGTTTCTTGCATTATTACCTATACCAAATAACATCAAAATTAATATAAGAATTAGAAATAGAGTTTATTCCAGAAGTTTAAATAAATGGGAAATATATTAACACATGCATTAATTTACTGGATATTTTTTTATAATTTTTAATTTTTATTCAAAAATCCAAATAACTAATCACCTTAAATATTTATATTATTTAATTAAAAAAAAATAATAAAATAAAAAAATATTCACATTAAAACAGATTAAGAAAATGGTATACTTAATTATGCAGAATACAACTTAAATATAAAAGTTAACAAGAATAAGTAAAAATGAAAAATATTTAATAGGGTGAAATAAATCTGGTAATATTTTGGAAATAAAACTAAAAAATTGTTTTGGCTAAATACCTGAACACATGCATCAGCTTGATTAAGTAGCTTAAGGCCTTTGATTAATTCTGGCAAATCCGATGAATGTTTTGGTTCTACTGCAACTCTCATAATTGGAGTGGCCATAGCTTTAATTTCAGTGAATGGTGGGCAAGCTAAAGTTGTAGATAAAGTAGCACTCTTCAAAATATATTGTTCTAAGTTACCAGCACCTAATAAAAAACCATTAATACGTGCAAAGTAAAAATATAGTTAAAAAAATATAATACCGAATATATTGCCAGCAGGAACTTCATCTACTGGTTCTAAATCTCTACCCATTAACATGTATAGCTCTGTTATGATAGTTTTCATAACATGCTCATCTGATTTTAATGTAGCTAAAGTGCTTTTTTCATCAATACTAAAATTCTAAACATAAATATTTATTTTACTTAAATTATGTATTTTAAACAAATATTTCACAGTACCACACTGCCTAAACACAAAGCTTAAGCTCAAAATTAGTACAGTTATTATTTTTAATTGTACTCAATGGCTACATATTATATTTCAATAATAAAAAATCTAATTTACCTCTAATAACTATATTTGCTTCATATTAAAAATTTTTATTCAGTTATTTGAAATTATTTTATTTAATTTATTTATCACCAAGTAGGTGTACATTTTGAGAATGGGTCAATTAATTTAGTTATATAACTTTTACATTCTAAATTATTTTCTTAAATTAGTGCTTATATGTAATATATTTTAATATATAGTATACATTAAGTACATTTAACCCACTGAAAAAATTAATGGCCTTAAAAATGATAAAAAATATTAATAACATAAAATTGTCATTGCATGATTTTTTAAAAAGTTTAGCGTACTATAAATGTATAAATTATTTTAAATTATATATATTTTAAATTTTTTTAAATTTTACACAAAAAATGTTCAGTTTTATAATAATTATTTTATTCAATATTTTTAATTAATATACAAATAAGTTTTTTTAAATTATTTTATTAATTATTATTATTTTATAGATAAATGTTTATTCAACTCATCAGCCATGTAGGCAAATACATTATTTACCAATCGACCCTGTAGTCTATCTGCTCAATGATTATTAGCATAATATTGTTATCACAAAAATATTCTATAAGAGTAAAACTAAAAGGTGAAATTGATGATTGAGTAAACATTCATAATATGTTGATTATACAAAATTTACATGGCCTAATAAACTACCTTATAAATAATAATTCATTATATTGATACAGTTTTTTTTCTTCTAATAATGCAATAAAATTGTTTTGAGGATTTGTAACTCTGTAACTTTGTTACATTTTAAAAATTATACTGAAAAAACATACTTTATAAGATAAATTTGATGGATCATGTTTTGGTCCTAAGACATACACTTCCTGGCCACGTCGAATTGTTCCACTATAAATTCTTCCAAAGGCAATAAACATGATATCATTCTCATTTTGAGTACGTTCTATTACTTCAAGCTTATTCTCTTCAGTAATAATTACACTACTACTATTCTCTGTTACAGAAGAGTCTTCTGTTTTTAATTCGCTATTTTTTAATGCATGTTTAATTTTTGCCAACTCTCGTCGTTTAGCTATTTCTTCAGCAGTTAGAACTTTAGGTTTATTTTGGGGTAAATATTTTCTTTTTATCTACAATTAAATAACAAAAAATATAATTATTTTATTTTTAAATATTGTATAAATAATGTTTCGTTCAATGTAAAATAATTTTCAGTCAATTTTTTTTTTTTAAAAAAAATTAATATTTAAATTAAAAATATATAGAACCATATATATATTATATTTTTAGTAAATAAAACAATAAATTTTAATATTCATATTTTAAAAAAGAATTATTTTTTTAAAAAATTGATCATTAAATCAATATTTTATTATTTATAAATTTAAAACCTTAATAATTATTTGACAAGAAAGTGAAATAGAAGTAGATATTATCTAAAATGAAACTACTCTACTTTATTTCATTAGAATTTTTAAGTATTAAAACCTATTTGTATTTTGTTATCAAGAAATAATATCTTAAAAATTAAATTATTTTACTCATTCAATATTAATGCTTTTATATATTTTAATTTTAAAATGTTTAATATATAAAAATCATTCAAATAATTAATGGTAAAATAATTTTAATTTTAAAATGTTTCGTTGAATAAAATATTATATAAATATATATTAAATATCATCTAACATATGTATACATGCATATGTATCTATGTATGTATGTGTATGTATGCATTATATACCTATATATGAATAATAATAAACACATTTATGTTAAAACTTTTAATATACATGTACAAACCGGAAACATTTTAGAAACAAAAGCTATAACTGATACTAAATCATCATGGGAACATTTTGAAAAATCATGTTTTAATGCAACTGTTTCTTTTGGCATAAGTTTAAATTCTTTCATTGGAGGACATAGTAAATTTTCAATTTTAACATCTGTTAGTTGATTTGGTGCCGGACACTTATCACATACCATACCTATGGATCAACATTTTAAATACATTTTTTAGTTTAATAAAAATAAAGCTAAAAATCAATTATTTGTATAAGAAATAAAAACTAATTTTTTTTTTTAATTTAGTTTTCTTTTAATTAAATATTAAACTAATGTATTCAGATTAGAAGCTTATAAAACATATTCACCCAAAACTGATACAGATAGAGGAATCCATTGAGATAAAAATGATTGCAATAGAATTCTTGTATCTGTTTGACGCAAATCTCTGGCTAATAGTGTTACATTCATGCTTTCCGATATCTTTAATAACCGTTCTTTATCCTAAAAAATAAATAATATTTAAATCTTATTTGAAATGATTTACATAATGTAATATATTTACATTAATATAAGTAAATTTATGATTACAGATACGTCATGAATCACATATTATTTTAAATTGAGATATTAGTAAAAACTTAAACCATTCATTTGTATCTGCACCGAGTGTACGTTTTAAGTTATACTATTTTTATCAGATAAATAAATAAAAATTATCAATGTTTTTACACTAAACACATAGTAACACATGACTAGTACAGGTTTTTACTAATACCACTATTTCATAAAATATGTGATATGTGATGTTACTATAAACATTAAATCAAGTTATTACAGTCATTTACTTTTTGATTTATAATGACATCATATAAAAGCCAGATGTTTTCAAGTATCATTTGAACAAAAATAGGTTTTTTCGCTTTTTCTTGTGCACCTTTCATAATTCTTTTGGTCTTGGAATGTAAATAATAATCTCCCCATAGAGTCTTCTTTAAAACATCCACATTAACACCAAGTTTGTTTGACAGTAAATTTGCAAATGTTTCTATACTAAAAACAGTGCAGTAAGTATCAATTCAAAGACAAATTTTTATATCCATAAATAAAAAAAAAAAAAACAATATTACTTTGAATTTCCGAAATAATTATTTGAATAAGAATAAAAAACATCTTGTTTAAAATTATACTAAATTTCTTTATAATGGATCGAAATATACCTAAATGCCCATCCATCAGCAGCAGATGCAAAAACAACATTTCCTTGTTGTGGAGAAAAATATAAATCTGAATCATCAGCTGCTTCTATAGCTGTGCTCCAATCATTATACAAGTCTTCACCAGACTGAACACCAATATCAACATTTTCTTTAGCATCAGCTTCTTTTTCAAAAACATCTTTTTTGAAAAGTTCTCCGACTACAGCATTAATCTATATTTTTGATTGTTTTTTATGAATATTTAAACTAATAATAGAAAAACATAATTTAAAAGTAATAAACATACTTGTTCTAGAACTTGAGTTAGATGAATATAAGCATCCAATGGTGTTAAATTTAATTCTAATATCAATCTATCAATTTTATTTAACACCAATACAGGTTTTATATTTTCTGACCAAATTTGTTTTAAACATGCCTAAATAAAATAAATCATTGTAACAATGGGATATCTAAACACCAAGATCAAAATTCAAAAGAAACAAAAATTATAAAATACATATATATATATAAATATTCAACCTGTGTTTGAGGACAAACACCTTCTACAACATCAACAAGAATAATGGCTCCATCACATATTCTAAGGGCAGTAGATACTTCAGAAAAAAAATCTATATGTCCAGGACAATCAATGACATTGATAAGATACTCAGATTCACCTGAAAACAAATATACATTTATTTTAAATTAAATAAAAAAGTGTAGTTCAAAACTTAATTACATTTTACCTTTGCAGTGATATAATGCTATGGATGAGCTTTTCATAGTGATTCCACGTTGTTGTTCATCTCGTCTACTATCCATATATCTTAATTTACCGACCATCTTCTGAGATATAACACCATTGCTAGCGACCAAAGAGTCTGCTAATGTCGTTTTACCATGATCAACATGAGCCAAAATACATATATTTCGTATTGAATCGGGGTTATGTTGAAGTTCAATTAATTTATTTTGAGTTGCGTCCCTCATTTTTATATTTTATTTATCAAACTTATTTAATAATATTACAACCAAAGTATTGATAAATAATATTTTACTACAATTTATATTTTACATAGATATTGTTACCAATCCATGTGGCCCAAAAACTTTTCAAATGCAACAAGTTATCTTTAAAAATATAATTTTATTAGATTAATTATTAAAATATATGAGTAATGTAACATTAAAACGGAAATTAATTATATATTTAATACAAAAATACACAATGTTAATATCGAAATAAATAATTAAGTAAATGAAAGGTGAAATTATCGTGAAAATTCAACGTTTTTCAAAATTATATTTGGTTATCAATTATCACCACGAATCACGACCACGGAGTTATCACTTAGAAGATAAGGTCATGATTAAAAATATCCAACCACTATCACTTAACCTTAAACAAATTTTCGTTAGTCTAACCACAAATATATAAATCAACATCTGTGAGTCTAACCATTGATTATAGAATAGAAATAAGAAAAGAATAGAATAGAATCTATTCTTTAATCAATGGTCTAACCCATGATTAAGGATACATGATTATATCTTTAATCATGGTCTAACCTACGGTCTTAAAAGATAAATATACATATCTTCTAAGACCGTGGTCTAACCCAGGGACTCCTAAACTTTTATAAACACTGTACCCCTTTTTATTAATAAATTTTTTTGGGTACCCCTTCTTAGTTACTAAGCTAAAATATAAATAAAAAATTAAAAGACTTACATAGATTATTATTATTATTATTTTTATTATTATTTATTATTATTAAGTTATTAAATACTAATATACAAAAAATGTTAAAAACTATTAAGCGTTTATTTTCAAAGAAATTAGTGAGATGGTGAGCTTGTTTCTGTTGGCACAGTTTATCAATATTGGGTTCTAATTTAGTTAAATACAATCTTAAATCATCTTCAACATTTAATTTATTTCTATATTTACATTTAACATAAGTTAAACTTGAAAAACCTCTTTCACATAAATAAGTGGTGAAAAATCCAACAAGAAATTTGACTAACAGTTCTTTTTGTTCCTTTCCAACACTGATCCAAAAATCTAACTATGTAGTACCAGAATTTAAGAATTTGTTTTTCATCGTGGGATCATACGAGATTTAATGAGCTGCTCCTTTTCAAAAGTAGTCAGGTTAGTGTCTGTAGCATCAACATCAAAGGGATCACGTATCCAGTCATATTGTTTCTCCAAAGGCGGAAAATACTCTCTTATACGAATCTTCAATGCATTCAAGTGCTGGACCATTTGAGTCTTGAGTTTAGTAAAATTAGATAAATTATTCTTATTATCTTTCAAAAATATGTTCAATCTTTCAAACGGCTCACAGTTATTTTTATGTATTTCTTTTTCTCAGAGAGTGATCTTATGGACAAATTCCAGATGTTGAGTTTTTCAAAAATATCACTTAAATAAGCCAACTTTAAAAGCCAATTTAATTAATTTATTACTGAAGAAAAATGCGATTTGTGTTCGGTAAAAAAAATATGCAATTCTTCGCGGAGTTCAAATACACGGGACAAAACGTTTTCCCGTGATAGCCATCGTACTTCAGTGTGAAGCAATACATTTTCATGAAGGCTTCCCATATCCTGACATAGAATTTTACAGTAGCGAGATTTTTGAGGCCTAATTTTGATGAAGTTTACGCCATACGATATTCACAAATGTTATCTAGGATTTCAAAATTGTTTCTCTAATTTTAATTAAAAGGTTTGTTGGGCAGACTTTACCCCTTAAAAAATTTCGAGTATCCCTAAGGGGTACGCATACTACAGTTTGAGAAACACTAGTCTAACCCATAGAGTAAATATTCTATGGTCTAACCTCATTGATTACGTCGTTTCAGCGGTAATTTTAAATATTTGTATCAAAACTGTCGATCTTTTTAAATTAACAATGAACAAAAAACATATAAAAAATTTGGGTAGTCTAGAAAATATAAGAATACATAATATCTAAAAGGTGTATAAAATCAAATTTACGAGTTTACTTAACTAAATACGTATATATGGTTTCAGCAGAGTTTAGTATGAAATGTCTGTAAACTGTGGTGTTAAGGTTTTACTGATTTATGTGCATGTAGCCATTCTGTTTTAATTTTTTGTAATCACTTGCAATTTTTACTTTATGCACATAATAAAATAAAACACTCATTTTACTAAAATCGTAGTTAAGTAAGATGTCGATAAAATTAGAGCAAAACATAATTTTTTTATGTAAATTATTTGTTTTAAGAATTGTTTTGTTCAACCACCTATAAAAAGTAACATTATTAAATGTGTATGATATTAAAAATTATTGACTATAAATACTATGTATAATTCATGATCATAGTAACAAAAAATATTTTTGTTTATCATATTTACGGAATTCCGACGAATGGTGTTGGTCTAAGTAATAATCTAATAGTTGACCTACCCAAAGAAGAAAGATTCTTTAGATATCAGGTCTCAAATATATAAATAATATTAATATGATACATATATAATATCATTGATTATAAATACAATGATAGTATTTCTAATCAATGGTTATATATATATATATAATTATCTATTAACACGCCAATCGAATGAAAAAAACAATAGTTGATTCATTGAATTAGAAAAACATCTAATTTATTCAGATTAAAAATTACAATCATAAAGTGAATGTTCTATTTAGGTACGCAGTGCGATACCATAATAATTAATTTTAACTTGTATTGAAAATTAAAAATATAATAATTTCCAATAAATTATACAGGAAATTTTCTTGTTAATAAATATGAATATATGATTTCATTTTATTATTGAATGAATTAAAAAAAAAAAAATATTTTTGTAAACAAGTATGCATCAAAAATTATAAAAACAAAAAATATTTTCTATACTATAATCAAAAAACTGCAAAATATGAATTTATGTTAATGGGTATATGTGGTTATAATTATTAGGTACATAATCATATTTTTATAAACGTATTAGTTTCTTATTCGGTTATTTATATGGTTTTGTATTTGTGTGAGACAACTATGTAAATGCTTCTGTGCAAAAATAGTCCTCTGCCCTATTGATAACTTATAAAATGATATTGATAAAACAATTTTTTTCTTTTTTTGCCATCAAAGCGGTGAACGCTATACTGGTGATAAAATATTAATTAGACACGTCCCAACTGGGTTCGGTTTTGTTGATCGGTATTGCTGAGTGGCCTTCAATTTTCAATGTGGACGCTTTACTATTTACAATAGTTGTCGGTAAACATTAAAGGAAGCTGTGTAGCAAGCCGATTGGGTTGGAATTTTATCATTTTTTTAAAACTTATTTCAATTAACATATGCGATAAAAAGAAATCATAGTTACATACTTTATAATTTATAAATGTACTATTTTACATTTTATAAATTTTATAGTAAACAGTAAATACAAGAAATATCTTACTTATACTTACTTAAATTATGTTATACACTCTTATATATAAGGTTATCTATATAAAATATGTTATGTATTATTTGTGTCGTATTCTAAATCTTAAATAAAAACAGATAAGTTTATTATAAATTATAAATTATGACATTTTATTTTTTTCATAATTACGAAGAATTCCGTAATAGCTCAAAGGGTGATCCTTGAAATTTTACTAGAAAGATAATTTCTTACTACCTATTTATCACAGTTACATAACTAACCCAAATATAGTAGGTACTGTATAGTATATATAGTATAGTACCTGCTTTCCCATATTGAAAATAAAAATAATTTAAGTAAATTTATCCGGCTTGATTTTAGTGATGATGGCAAGATATGCAAGTTAGCAAGATTGAATACAGCAGGGAAACACAAATAATTTTAAGATAATAATTTGTAATAGTAATACATACGCTACAGAATATGTTACATAAATTATTCTAACATGACGTATACAACAAGGGAAGTTCCAGGTATTATCTATATGGAGTATGACTTAAGAGGAAGATACCCAGAAGTAGAGGGGATGAGGAAACCAATGACAATAAGCGGTGATGTGATAAGTAAAGTCCAGAACTTTAAATATTAAGGATCATTTGTACAAAAAGACGGGGGCTTTGGCATGGATATAAAACCTAGCATTAAGTACAGTAAGATGAAATGAAGAGTATCATCAGACTTTTTATTTAATAAAAGAATTCCAATGAGGCTGATAGGTAAATTTTCAGGAGTGTAATTTGACCAATTATGCTATATGGTTCAGAGTGTTGAGCGGTTGACAGTAAAATAGAAGATAATAAGTGGGTTGCGGAAATAAGAATGCATAGATGAGATAAATGAAGTGACAAGAGAAGACAGAATAGGGAACGAATATGTGAGATGTAGTATTGGTGTAGTGACGATAGCGGACAAGATGAGAGAAAATAGACTGAGAAGTTTGGGCATGTAATGAGGCGGGAGCAAACAAAAGCAGCAAGAGTGATTATGAAAATGAACGTGAAAGGAAAAGAAGAAGAGGAATACCAATAAATGGTTGAATACGTTTGAGGATGATATTTGGACTGTGGGTGTGTGCGTAGAGGATGGAGAAAATCAAAACGAGTGGATGCTTAGGACAAGGGTGGCTGAACTAAAATACTTAGGGAAAGGCGAAGGAGATTTTAAATCGTGTAGAAACCGAGTAATGTATTATCTTAAACGAGTTTTTTTCGAGTTTTATAAGTCATCCCCCTTTGTAACACTGGTTAGGTTTACAAGCCTCTGGATTACGTAGAATGTAATTATAATATTCGACGGTACATCGATGTAAATTGCAATATATACCATTACTGGGTAATATGGCGGTATAATAATATACTAATATGTCTTATTGTATTGTTTATACATAATGCTGTATAGTGTGTACACACATCCGTGTGTTTGTGTGTGTGAAAGAGAGAAAGAGAGAGCAAATTAAGAAATAAATGAATAAAAATTCCACCCGTTCGTTGTCGGTTCAACTTTCCGCGATAACGACTACAGAAGTTCATCGTGATGATGTAAATTAACGAGAAAACCAAATTGATTACAATATTTCACTGAATCGCACTACGAACTTGTTTTATTATCGCAATCGATTCATAAAATAAGTACAAAGTACGGATTTTGACAAGAAACCGTTGTGCCGTTGTCTCAGCAAATACTCAGTAGGCACACGATTTAATCATGCATTTACAATGTTTTCCTATTTGCATTCGCACACGCTTCTCTTCAGTGTACCTACAAATATAACCATACAATAGATTAAATTATATTCTATGGTATAGTTACGTCTTAATTTTCTGACCAATATCATACAATAACCATGCATTTATTCATGTTGTATTTTCGCTATGCTCTGTGACCACGACACATCGCCGTCGTTCTGTATTTATCGTATTATATCCGTAGTCCATTATAACCGCGCACGATGACGATAATCATCGATCAATGATTGATAACAATCAACAACAATATCACGGCGTTTCCATTATTTCAAACACATATCTTCCTTATTAGTATTATAGGTACAGCGAATACCATATGGCCAACTGTTCCACAAGGTACAATATAACAATCTGACGTACAAAGCGAGGACAATATAATTTCTCTTGGTAATTATTGGACGTTTTTCATCAATTGATCTAAAAACGTAATTTAAAATGGCGAAAAGCAAATTGAAACCAAATATGTTTGGGTCTTAAAAGCGAAAACTGGTAGATTAAAATTAGGTACGCGAAAAAATGCTCATGAAAATGATACTCCCCATCTTTTTTTATCTTCTATATAAACGGTTACTAATGGTACACCGTTATTAAAGCTACTTATTTTTTTTGTTTGTAGAAACTCATTGAAGTGGTAAATGAAATGAGATTTACTGTGTTTTCATAAAATTAAGGTAGATTTGATAATTTTACAACGAATACCTAAAATAATTAAATATAAATTAAATTGATTGATTTAATGGTAGGTAAACGCTTAATCTATAGACAAATAATTTTTTACTTCGATACCTACGTTTATTAAATAATCGTAGTGTAGAAACTTATATTGTTCCTAATATTTATTTTGCTGTTCAATAGCAATACTTCACTTGAAAATGAGTTATCCTATTTATAATAAGCACTTGGTAATAATGCTTAGTATTATGAAATCACCCTCCCTCCATTCCTCCTAAATTCAAGAAAACCATTAAATGTGTTTTTATAGAGTAAAAGTGGCTTATAGAATATAAAAGTATGAAAATGTATATCCTAAACCCTCCCCTTAAGATATTTTTTTGTATACGCGCCTGATCGTAGGTATACCTGTTATTAACCACCAGTGGCGCCGAAGTCCATGTTAAGGTCGGGCCACGGCCCGACCTCTTTTTTGAAAAATATGGTTGGTAGTTCAAAATGTGGCTAGTACGTCAAAATATGGCTAGTAGTTCAAAATGTGGCTGGTACGTCAAAATATGGCTAGTAGGCCACATTATACGCACATCATAATTGTGTTATAAGTAAATGTATAGCGTTATGAAAATATTTAAGATATTGAGGACGCGAAGTTTTGAAATTACCCGACCACATTTTAAAAACTTCAGCGCCACTGTTAACCACTATGAAGATCATTGATTAAAGATGATATCAAATAACTACAACTATTATAGCAACAATAACACGCATTTTCATTATTTCAAACACATATTCCTTATTAGTACAGCGAATACTGTTAATTACATAGCACTATGTAGCAGTTTACGTGAAGTTAAAATAGTTAAAGTAGACGTGTTTTCAAAGTGTACCTACCTACGTCAAAAGTAAATGAGAATATCGTACTTCTCCATATAAAATGCAGTTAATATGACATATGTAATACAAGAACGAGTTACTGTTGCCAACTGCATCACATATACACATATTTTGTGCATGATTATATAACAATATTAAATTATTTATAATTATTTATTTAGACTGCACTTAGCCATTTATTTTTTTAATTAATTATAATATAATACGTTAGTTATGAAAATTTGAAGCCTGGATAAGCGGATAATAGTCTGCACCGGTATTTTGAAGATTTGGAATCCTATTTTGTCCCAATTCATTAAGTTAAGTCTTGCATAATACTTAAATATAATTAACTTCCGGTTCGATATTTTGTATTTCTAAAGAAATTTTAAATTTTTAAATTTAAAAACTAATACAATTTTTAATTTTAAAAATTATACTTATTTTGCAAAAATACTCCAAAATATGTCTAAATTATTTTATTAGAAATTGTACTTTTATAAACAAATAGATTGATGGCGATTGGAAATGACTAATTTTCAATGTTTAACGTTAAAAAAATCACTCCGTAGAACCTTTAAATAATTATATTATTGAAATAATGAAGCTAGTTTACCACCACATGAACAATTATGTTTGAATATTGACAGTATACGTAAGATTTAAAAATAAATCGTAGTTTTCGCTAAATCGTAATCTTTGCTTGTGCGTTGACTATAAAAAAAATAAATGAAAATCCTATGCAATGCGTTTGAAAACTATATTAATGTCACGCGCGCTCTCACACACTCACACATAGACTCATACTAAAGGAAGATTGCAGCTGTAAGGACACATCGCGCCGAGATAATAAAACAAAGACAAGATTACAGCGCGCAAAACAATAGAATAACTAGTTATGTTTTACGCCGATAGAATTCTATTGATATACTCGTATAATACGAAATTATAGGATAAATAGTGGCAATTATGTATTCCATGTGATATATACTGTAGCAAGTATATGTAGGTTGCGAACATGAAATGAAGGTCTGTTTAATAAATTTACGGAGAAAGGCGAAACTTTTATCTCTCTTCAGCAAATGTAAAAAAAAAAATCCTTGAAGTAATAATTAATAAAATGGACTAATAAAACCATAATATACTCGTATTTATGCATTTGTGAACGAATTATTTCTTAAATATTCTACGCTTAATTAGACGAGCCTTGCGTTAACGCTACTTTTTATAAATTATCAAATAAAAAAACGTTATCAAGCAATTTTTTATTAAACCAATGTTATTATACAATACTAATGTTTACCTAAAAAAATTAATGTAAGTACTTGTAATTCGTATCAATATGCAAAATAATAATTAATTAATATTTAAAGAGTAATTCTTTAAAAAGAAAATAATAAACTATATGGTTATCATTATTAGTATTGTCAATTGTTGGGTTCACGAGTTAAAATTAAATGTAAAACGTATAATATCATGCATTTAGTAGCCTACACGGATACACAGCTATATTCATGATCAATAATTATGTTTGGTTTTATTTATTATTAATTATATGCAATAATAACCTATGTGTACATACTACTCATGCAATGATGTCGTTTAAAATTCGAATCAGTCAACACGATATACGACATTGGAAATATTTGATATTATTTCATTGGGTACCATAGTAGCGTATAAATCGTAGATAGTGCGCACGGGTGTTGGTGTTTCACGATGGATTTGCCATAAGTGGCCCTCACACTATCAGTAATACTGACAATATAATCCTCAAAACGCCTAGTAAATATTATAGTCAATATAGTTTTTTTTTTTTTTAAATTTACGAAAATATATAAAAAAAAGGCGTATATTGCAAATTATAATTGCTTTTTCTATTCAAAAATTAAATAATATTTAATGGACTAATGGACTAAACATTTTTTGTAGACAGTATTTTTCTTTATCTCTGTTCGAATTAACTAATATCTCACTGTTCGAGTTTATTTATTTCTGTTTATACTAGAGAATAATTGTTCACTAGTATAAACAGAAATAAAATCACGCTAAACGTCCCAGTTCGCAGCTTGTACTTCGGCTGTCGTCCATTGCTGCTATGTCAACACTAAATAATTGTCATTATGCACTTCAAACTATCAATATCATCATCAATAAACAAATACTGACGACTCGATATCCGATTTTCTATCAGTTATTAGTATCGTTTTTTTATACTGACAGTACATCAATACTCACATTAAATGAACTATAATACTGATTGTTTGGGAGCCATAATACGTAAATGTATAATATACCAACACCCGCAGTGGCGTACACAGATATTTTCAATGGGGTGGGTTATATTAAAAATTACACACACACACACACACACACACACATATATATAAAATCATTATTTAATACTATAAATTATAAGAACTTACTATATGTTTATCATAATCAGTTATGTTACCATCCACTTTTACAAACATACCATCATCATTAATTCTGGATATAACAGTATTTGAAGATGATGTACCTGTAATATCTAGTTCTGTCAAAACTAATGAAAATATTTTTACAATACTCAAGACATTTTTTGTAACATTATAGAATTAAATCTGATTAATTTTAATTTACCTTATCTATATCAGTGGTGGTTTCAAAATTTGTATTTTTTGGGGAGTCTATTTAAAATTGTTTTAAACAATTTATCTGAAATATCATCAACGTTGTTTAAAATATTTAAAACTTATGTTTAAAATATTTAAAACTTATTTTCTATTTAAGTATTTTAAACTAATTTTTAAATAATTTAGAGTTAATGTTAAAATGATGGGATATGTATTCGACATCTAGGAACTTAGAAATTAGGAAAGGAAGAAAAGCCGAGAGAGGGCCTAGCCTACAACACCGGTTGGCGAAGGCAAATCTTTCGGTAGGGTCGATCACCGACCTGGAAAACCCGGAGGCGGTACTGGGATCAGCTCCGATATCGAACGCTCCATACGGGTAAACCGGCCGGAGCTAGACACCAACCCGGGAGAGTCGATGGAGATCGACAATCAAATCATCCACAACCCCGTGTCACGCCTCCCGGTATTCCCGGATATCGAGGACGGAGAAATTGTGTCATATCATTTTTTTTATCGACGTGTGCGCCGGCTCACCTGCACGTATGCCACGTCTTACATGACTGTAAAAATGGAAACTGCATTAGTATTTTTAACTACAGAATACGCAGATACAGTAAGTCCTCGTTTAACGTCGAGGTTGGGTTCCTGGAAAACACAACGATAACCGAAAAAACGTTAAGTGAAACACTTTTTACTTATACTTTATTATAATGGGCTCCTGTCAATAAATAACAATGTATATATGTATTATAATAGTTACATACATTATATATATTATTTATGTATATTGTTATATACATTACACGTATTATTATAGTAATTATAATTGCAATTACTTAAATATTAGCAATTTTTAAAAGCTCGTGGATTTTCAGCTGTGTGAATTAGTAACGGTTTTAATTTAAAATCACCAAAAGCATTCCCGCTTAACAAGACTATTTCTCGACTTTTAGCTGCTCTGAATCCTGAAGCTGATTTTTCTTCTCGTACAATATAAGTTCTAGAAAGCTTACATTTCCTAAAAAGTCTTGTTTAGTCAACATTAAATAAAAACGATAACGTTATATCTTCTTCTTCTTCTTCTGCCTCGCCTTCCTCCCAACTCTTTGGGGTCAGCCATCCTTGTCCTACACCTCCACTTCACTAGGTCAATCACATCTCCTCTGCACACACCAACAGCCCTCATGTCATTCTTCATAGTCTCCAACCATCTCTTTTTTGGTATTCTTCTTCCTCTTTTCCTTTCAACGTCCATCTTCATAACCACTCTTACTGCATTCGATTTCATTCGTTTTAAACGATAATATTATGTATTATCTGAAAAAGGTCAACGATATTAAATTACATATTTTATATGAAATTTATATAAATATAACAATAATTTGATGAACACATGTATTACAAACGACGTTATACTGAAACCGTTTCAGTGTTAAACGAAACATAAGGACTTAAACTTCTACGACGCAATAGCGAAACAACGCTAAATAAGGCGACGTTAAACGAGGACTTACTGTATATATTTTAGCAAATATTAGGTAATAATACAATATTAATTTTAACTGGCAATTACTTTAAAATATATAGATCTATACACATTGTATTCTCAGTAACATGCATGTCTAATATCTTCTTTGATAAGCCTTTAAGACTTATGATACGAATTTGTCATTTAAAATGAAACATAAAAACTAATCAATATATTTAACATTATGAAAAAAAACGTCTTTGAGTTATCAGAATATTTGCATAAATAATTTAAATTATATTTATTAAAATTAAATTTGTAAACATATGAACACAAGAAAACTTTAACTAAACTCTTAACTATAAAAACTCAAAAATGATTATGACTGTGATTCTGGAAATACTTTTAATTTCAATGATTTCAATTGGGTCTTCAAAACAACAATATCTTCACGTAGAGCTTGTATTTTATTAATAATCTCACTATGATCAATAACATGGCTATTCCTTAAACAAAAAAAACGTTTATCAATTATAACATTTAACTAAATCATATTTGAGAAAAGTATCACAATTTTAAATGAGAAATTTAATATTAAATTAATTTAGTTTACCTTACTGAGATAAGTTAGAACTTAATGGTATATAAAATACAATATATTTATACTAGTGTTGATATATTCATACAATTAATATTTACCCGACGATATTATTTGTAGACATATGGAAATTACCTGGCATAACCAATTTCCTTAATTAAAATAAAACTGAATAAAACTGAGAATATTGAGTATGATTTTGGACAAAGAGACCAAGAAGTTGAAGGAATGAGGAGACAACTGACAATAGATGGTGATGTGATAGGTGAAGTTGAGAGCTTTAAATATTTAGGATCTTTTGTTCAAAAGGACGGGGGCATCGGGCGTGTTATGCGATAAGAGAATTCCAATGAGGCTGAAAGGTAAATTTTATAAGAGTGTAGTGAGACCAACTATGCTGTATGGTTCAGAGTGTTGGGCGGTTAACAGGAGAATAGAACAAAGTATGAGTGTCGCGGAAATGAGAATGCTTAGATGGTTGAGTGGAGTGACAAGAGAAGATAGAATAAGGAATGAATACGTGAGAGGTAGTGTTGGTGTAGCGCCAATTGTGGACAAGATGAGAGAAAATAGGCTGAGATGGCTTGGGCATGTGATGAGGCGAGAGGAAACGAATGCAGTAAGAGTGGTTATGAAGATGGACGTTGAAGGGAAAAGAGGAAGAGGAAGACCAAAAAAGAGATGGTTGGAGACTTTGGAGAATGACATGAGGGCTGTCGGTGTGTGCAGAGGAGATGTGATTGACCGAGTAAAGTGGAGGTGTAGGACAAGGGTGGCCGACCCCAAATAGTTGAATGGAAGGCGAGGTAAAAGAAGAAGAAGAAGATAAGCCTTAAATGAAACAACAAGTTAAATAAAACATGAATTTAATTAATGTTTATAAATTATTATATAATGTTAACAGCTTACGAATTCAATTGCTGCTCTTCCTTTATCAACATTTTGTTCAGCATTTTTAACCATAGTTATACCTTTTACCTTCAACTCTTGATACTCCAATATATTCTTAGTAACTGTCATATGTTTGATAACTTCACAACGATATTTATACACTATGATTTTTTTGCTAATAAATATTAATATCCAATTTAAATAATTGACATTCACGTTTGAGTGCAAATAAATCGGAGAGTTTACTCGCTTTAATCGATTCTTGTTCCTAAACAATACAAATATTGCATTAATTAATCTTTAAATATACTATTTCCAAGTTGTTCGAGTAACAGTTCTATTATGTGAAAACATAAAAATCAAGTACAACAATAAATATAATATACAATTATAGTTAATTTTAAGTTGCGCAAACAAGGTCAGTTAATATTCTGATTTTTTTTACCTATAAGTATTTGTTTCTTTATGAACTTTATTAAATATAACATATATTACTATCTTACTTCTATTTTCTTCTTCCGCTCTAAACAAACATTTTTATATGTAAGTAAAACATCATCAAATCGCTGAGATGTCCTGTAAGTTAAATTTCTTCTGTGTTCCTTTTTTTCACTATCAGTTGTATCTAAACAATTGCAATTTTAATAAACATATATTTCATTAGTCTTCTTTTTTACTAATAATAGACAAATATTTCTACCTGAAGTTCATCTCTATATTGCAAATCTTGATTTTTCAATTCAATGATGGAAGTTTTTAACTTCTTCATCATAACTCTATGGTTTTTTATGTGTTGTTTTAGATTTTCTGAAAGATTAGTCGCATTTATCTTATCTTTTTTACAATTTATGATTTGAAATTCGTTATTAATTTTTAAACGTCTAAAATAGCAAAGTCTATGCCATGTTTCAATATTCATACACAGTTTCTTATTATTTACATATTTATAGTTGTCATTCATCTTAAGTGTATTCAGATATTTAATAAACGGTGAACTTAAAAGATCTAATTTATTATCTGTTGGATCCATTATAGTATCAACAAACTGATAGCCAACTAATAATGATTAATTTTTATCGTCTATCATTTCAGGCCTTAAACTAAAAAATTAAAATTAAATTAATAATATTCAAAACAAATATCTAAAAGTAGAGTAGATTTTAATTGTAAGCAATTAGTAGTTATTTACTTGTAAGGCGAAAGGTATAACTATGGTTAAAAATGCTGAACAAAAAGTTGATAAAGAAAGAGCAGCAATTGAATTCGTAAGCTGTTAACATTGTATAATAATTTATAAACATTAATTAAATTCATGTTTTATTTAACTTGTTGTTTCATTTAAGGCTTATAATAAACAAAAATATAATTTAAATAAACGTCAAATAAAATTGACCGAGGAGATAAAAAAAATTACGAAAGAAAACAAAAAACTCGATGAAACAGTTAGTGTTGAACGGAAAAATGTATCATATTTCAAAAAGAAAAAGAATAATATTGTAAGATATTTATTACTTTCTATTACGAGTCCAGATAGGATAGATAGATTTCAGGTGACCCCACTGAGCATCAAGATTGAAACAAGGAAGCATACAGCATATGGAAAAAAGTCCAGGTCGAAATTTTCTTTTTACTGTATCTGTCACGTGTAAACACTGTAAACGTTAAACGACTCAAGACGTTAATACGTTATCAATTTAATAAACCAAAACACTAATTTGCATTGTACGCATGCGCAAAACATTTGACTGAACGTATAACTAGCAACAGAAAATTATTGTTTCCAACAAGTTGATGATAACATGTTACAGCACTGATGGAACAGAAAACATTTTGTTAGATGTTTTAAATTTGCTCTGTTGGAACACGTTTTTGACATTGCGCATGCGTTGAAAGTTTGCAACACTATGCTGGAACAAACCTAATAACTTCGGCAGTAACGGTTTCCTTTGATTTCTATTTTTCTACAAATATGCTACCAAAATAAATTATTTACATTTTTAACCATTTTCGTATAGATATTTATATATTTTAACAGTTAAAGGGGGTAGGGTTTGAACCCCCCCCCCCCCGTGTGTGTGTGTGTTCGCCACTGAATATCCGCGAACTTATTTTACCATAATATTATACGTGGTTGATTGAATTAAGGTCAAGAACGGCGTAGAGGAGGATGTAGCAATAGGGACCTTTTTTTAGGGCTTGCAGTTCAGTATCTAAATAATGAACATATGTTGCTTGTTTATAATAATATAAGCAGAGTTGGGCATTATTCGAATGAAATTTTATCTAGATAATTATTTAGATAACATTTTATTTAAATAAATTATTATTCGAACAATTTTACCCAACACTGGATATAAGTAATTGACGTAAAATAATATATTTTTGCACAGTGCCTCGATGCTCTAAAGCTCAAAACTCGGGAAATGCTAGTGATAATCTCAAATTTGTTTTTGGTTGCAATTTATAAGGTTTTTTTTCCTAGTTAATATAATTTACTAATCAATCCTTACTTACTTATTAAAAAAATATATAGTTAAATAAAATGTATAAAATTAGAAAATGAAAGTAAAAACTACACATAGTTTGAATTTATGAAACTCACTAGTGAGTTGTGACATTTTCTTGGACTCTAGGCCTTTTTATTGTTTTATTGTTAATTCTAAACTAGAATATTGCCATTTGATCTTTGATATGTTTTTTATAGTACATTAAAATACAATTATAAGTTATAATCGGTTCAAAACGATTTGTAGCGTTTTCTTTAATTTAAATAGAATATATATATACCCTTTTTATAGTATTGTTTTTTTTTTATTAATATTTTATTAATAATTCACGGTTCAGAAGGATAATTTACTCTTATTTTTGACAGTTTTTCAACAGATATAATTTTTGGTACTGTTCGACTATCCCAAATTATTATCAGTAATTTGTTTCAAATTAATTTTAAAAACTCTGAGTCCTTTACGATTTTATCTGATTTAAAAAAAATAGAATATCTATGTTAATATACATAAGCTAGTATATACACTAATTGATAAAAAAATTTAAAATGCATCAAATTCCTTACCTTATAGTACAGCCGTATAGTCGTATAGCCATCTAGTAATTAATAATAATTAACTTACTGTACATTGCGAAAATGGAGAACTTAGTAGGCATCACAATTAATGCAATTTGATGCTAATAATTTAAAATATGCACTTTTATGACCAACGTTATATTAAATGGTATTATGATATAGTTATAACACAGAGGAATGCAATATTTGTTACTTCTATAGGTTTACCAAAAAGTAAGTTACCAAAAGATAATGTATAATAGTAACAAACATATAAAACATATAAAAATGCTTATAATATTGTATGTGAAGCAGGCAGAAATTTTATATTTTCATAGTATTAACTTATTTACTTTTTATACTAACACGATTTTGATGAAATAGCATAATACATTTCTGTATTATGTATATTTTAATTTGTAACTTAACACCTAAAAAATTAATTCGTACATTTAAATTGTAAACCATAATTAAATATATATAGCTTGTAAATAAAGGTTAGTTAAAGTGTTAAAATTGAACAATTAGATTCACTTAGACACCCACAGCCGTTTATTTGAATATGGTATTTTGTTATTGGAAGTAAAATATTATAATTTTATACCATATTGATTTGTATTCATCCGGTTCATCGATCGACAATAAAAGACAAATATTCGAACAGGACTTGTACAGCACGTTTATCTAGAACGACTTTGGCGGCATGATGAAAAGTGAATAAATGATTAATGTTAATTGATAAACACACAAGCTACCATCCGGTTTTAATTTTTGTTAAAACAAATAACAATAATAAATATTGTAAACATTATTATAGGTATACTTTAATATCTTCTATGAGTATAATTTGAACGATGTAAAATAATTGAAATACAATGAATAACTCAAAAAAATTAGTATTTTTAATCACGCAAAAACATATTTATTAAACAGTGCCGAGTAAAAAAATTTAAAAAGTATTAATAATTATCAGAAAATAATCATTATTTACCAAAAATTAACTGCATTGGTGCATGTATTAAAAAATAACTATATTATAATGGTAAATATAACACGAGAAATTTTTTTTTTTCAACAGCATGTTTTTCATGAGTTATAAGATATACTTGGTATGTCACTTTTTTTTTAATTATAACTTTAAAAAAAAACAATACAATTACTGAAATTAATATTAATACTAAGTGGAATCATGAATTCACATTTGAAGTATTTATAACGACAATTTCTTGTGTCATACTTTCATTCATAATAAGTCTAAAATATAACCATTATAAAAACAACAGATTTATTTTTGTCGTGGTTCAAAAAAAACAAATGTTCAATAGTACTTTATGTCAAATACCACACACAAACGATTTATATTGAAAATATCAGCTTATTTATTTAATGAAAATTTAAATTTCTACTTCCTCAACTATCCTTAAAAACTATTACTTCACCTGATAACAATTCTATATAGGAACTTATACTTCCAAATCTCAGGTATATTATTATATAAATAGGTATGTCATATTTTTTTTAATTGTAATACATTATATCATATCAAATATTATTTACTCGACCACCCCTTTACATTTTCGATTTTCAATTTAGATCCTATATTTTGTGATTTTTCTGGTTTCCTCACAATTTTTTAATACCGAATAAAATGTAAATATTTTGTTATACTTCGTACTCTAATATTTTATCTAATCAGAACAAAAATGTCATTTATTTTGAAATATTTGTACCTATTGTTTGTGCTGTAAAATTTTTTTTTTTAAATTTATCAGTGATCTATACATTTTATACACGAATTTATACTTAAATGGATTGGATTCATTTGTTTCAAAGTAATACTATTATACTAGCATTACTTTGTCTAAAAATTATTCAGTTGCATTTAAGTAAGTATTTGTTATTTTAAAACCTAATTTACCTCATTATCTTATCATATTTAAATTATTAATTAAATTCAGAGCCACATATGAGACCAAGTTAAAACTCCAATAACATATCTCCTCCCATAATTGAACCTTACTAATATTAGTTCAAGCACTTAAAGTATTTTTTAAATTGAATTCCAAATTATCATTTTTTTTTTTTTTTTGTGCCTTTAATGTCGATTATTTAAACATAAATTTATTTATATAAATATTAGGCTATAAAATAACAATATAATTACATTCTTTTATCTTCACTTAGTTGCACCCTTGGGAAATGCTTTTTTTACATTTATAGCATTGTTTCAAATTCATTGTTTATTGTTTATATTTAAATGCATTAATGTAATAAGAAAAATAATAAAAAGTATAAATATTTAAGTATAACATATCGGATAAATACTTAATTGTTTTGTAATATTTGACTAATTTGGTATTTAGCTTAAATTTTTATTTTTGAAGTACAAAATATCGTACCTAGAGTTGCTTCAATACTATAAGATTTCTCGTACAGTTTGTAGATTCCGTCTAATAGGGATATCCAAAACATACATTCTTGTATTAATGTCAAAGCGGAATTTCCAATTCATGTATTCATATACAGAATTTAAAGGTTCCGAATTATAAACTCCAGAAAACCAACAGAAGTGTAAGTTTGAATAAAGTGCCGAAGGGGTAAATTTGGGGGTTCAAAACTCCCTCAATATTTTAACAAATATGTAAAAATTCAATAACATTTAAGTTAAACCTCATGAATATTTATTATAATTGCATTTTTTGTGAAATTATTAAATACTGTACTGGAGAACTATCGTGTCGTATCAGAAACATACTGGATCGTAATTGACATTACCTAAAATTAATTGCAGTTTAAACAAAGAATTTTCCCTGTCCTACGTTTATGAAATATACTGATTCGATTTAATATACATTTTTTCGATCGAAAAACCATATTGATCAACATAAAGATGGAAAATATTAAATAAAAGTATTTCATTCCAATGGATGGATGACAAATCAAATACTGTCTAATACAACATGATCGTTACGTTTAATACGGTATGTATAAATAAGTAAAATACATTGATACTTAAAGATAAGATATAATTTAATTGGAATTATATTTTAATTATATTTTGTATGTTTAGATTTTAAAATAATGAGAACCAATTACATAATATTCTGTGTATTTCACATATACGAGTACTAATACACGAATGATGAACCTAAAACGATTTACACAATCGAATGAAATAGATATCCATTTTGTGAAAATTACGATTACACCAAGTGGATGTGACATATATGATATACTAAGTAATTATATTTAAACAAGTATAATTACACATCATCATAACAAAACTTTTTATATACATTAAAAAGTAAAGAGTAAAAATTAGACTATCCAGGACGAAGAATGTAAATTGATAAATGTTCAATAAAAATGATTTAGGATGGAATCACAAATAAGAAAAGAAATATTCCTTTAAGCTTTTATATATAAATATATATATATATATATATATATATATATATATGTGTGTGTGTGTGCTCTTCACACAATGTAATCTGACGAGAACAAATAAACCATCCATTTCCTCATCGTTTATCCTGTATAGACAAAATGTAATGCTATTACTTAACATTTGACTATTTTCTAATGGATTAAAACAATTGTTACGAGATAGGTGTAATGCAATTAGTGAACATGCTACCCCCCCGCAAATAAATTGTCCTCGATTTCATCACAGTTTTAGCCCGACGCCTCACGGCTTAAGGATAATGCGCGTAACGGTTTACGACCTATATACACGTATACACTGTTATCAAGTGTGTTTATTATAATGTATAAAAACAATTCGTGTACGTGCGTGAGTGCGTGCGAGCGTGCGTGCTTGCGAATGTATGCGTGTGCGTGCATGCGTTTATGCGTGCAAAAGACTTGGTTGGTTACAATAATGTGCATAAACGAGTATGACTGCGCTAAAGGAAAATCAGTAAAATGTTCACGTCAACGCTCATTTAATTCGTGTGAAACCGTAAAGCGAAGTGCGTGTACCGTGTGTGTATATATATATATATATATATATATATGTATATTTTTTTCGTACGTACGTATTATGTATATATATAAATACGTTGACGTGCAGCGAGTACCGTGCAAAAACGTTAACGAAACGCGCTATCGTGTTGCACCTTTCGGGAATGCGGCGGGGAAGTCGCGGAAACATGTGACGTGCAGTAGACGTTGCACGGGATAAGTGTACTTACCTAGTATCTATGTATACTATTAGAATGATCTATTGACTATTGATAGTCTTACGATTTACGAACCACGGGCACAATAAATGCAATAATTTAGACATTCATAAAATATGTACATGACAATACTTTCGAAACGATGTTTGTTTTTAATATGAACTCACATAGTAAGTATAGAAAATACGTATTATTGGTTCAAATAAGCTTTTCGAAATTATTAATTACATTTAAATTAATCATTTTCAAGTACGTTTTATAAATTTCGTTTAGTCCCTGAAAATATTGTTGAAAAATATATAATTATTCTACAATTACCTATTCGTATTCGGTCTATGATCTTATAAACACGTGATTCAGCAAATCGAAGGGGCTTAAATTTCTAATGTAAATATTATTATATATACATTGTACGATATAGCATTCACAATCAACCCGCAACCACACTTGCATGATATTACATTCCACTACAAATACTGATGCAGTCATACCCAGTGCTGTAGTCCTAAAAAAAGCAGAGGGTATACTATGAGTTATAATATTAAACATTTATACTATCATTAGTCATCACTTTGGTAGAGGGTAAATAACACAACACACATACATAATTGTACAAATTAAAATTAAAACTTAACATTGTTTTTTTTATTATTTAAATCTGACTGATTACTTTTTTTATTTAATTATATATAAATATATATATATAAATATATATATATACATTATTTTTTATACAAATTGTCTAACTTAACATTCTTAGTTTTTCTATCAAAAATGTTTATAATAATCTAATGACTTATTTTTATATTATTTGTTAATTTCACTACAACAGAGAGTATACGACTTTAATCAGAAGATATACGGAGTTTATTAGAAATAACCAGAAATTATACGGCGTATACCGCCGTATACCCTCCACTACAGTACTGGTCATACCTAACCTATACATGCATACATTGATTAACGTACAATTTATTTTTAATGTAATAGGTGTTAAATATATATAAGGTCTAACGTGAAAATGTTAATCACAAAATTAAGAATGGTTTAAATTTTGGTTCACAAAAAATTAATGAGATTTTTTCGCTGTGTCTAATTTCCCGATGCACCATTAAATTTCTGGGCACTATACCAAGTACGATCTTAAAAAATAATTATAATTTAAAACTAAAAGATACGGATAAGACGTAACTTTAAATATTTTTAATCGTTAAAACATTCATATTTAACACAAAACACGTCATATTAATTATTATATACACATCGTAGGCCATACAAATATCCAATAAAGACAAATTATTTGTAAGTTATTTATCCTAAACTAACTTACATCTAACCGAACATATATAGCTACATTTGATACCACAGAGTAAGGATCTACGATTTACTATCAAATAAATGCAGCTATCAAGCTCTTTTATTTTAAATATTTTAGATCCTAAGCGACCGTCAAAATGGCGAATCAATTGGTTTTTCCAAAGTCTTTTTCCGTGATCATTTTTTATATAATAAATCTAAATGTTTTACTATACATAGGATATAGAATATAAATTGGACTTATCAAATAGGTAAATTAGAAAGGTTGATACTTAAATGTTCTCGATAGTTTTCTTAGTCATAACTCATACATACATATTTTCGATTTAAACATTGTATCATATAGTTAGGATTAAAAAGTTACATTCATGGTTACGTCTTATATCAAAGGATTTATTAAATTATATATATTTTGAGCGGTTGGATAAACACCACAATAAATACAATTAAAATTATTTTTGTGTAAATAGTTTTTAAATCGTTCGCGTTTTATCTACATATGTAAGTATTGAAATTAACCGGGAGTATATAAACACGCGGATAGATAAATCTATTTTTTAATGCAAGTTTAACACGACCAGGCTGAAGCAATTTTTGTCCGAATGGAATTTTTTTTTTTTTGTGAATCGGTTAAAAGCAGAAGATGTTTTCAGGAATTAAAGGTCAGTATTATGTATATTTTTATTTACTATGGATCGTGTGTATTTGCGCGCATCACGTTGTGCGTGAGTAAAATTTTAGCGACACATGTAATATAAAAGTGTACACATAGTACACACCTATATACGCCGCACATGCACGTGATAATTTCATAGCTTAGGAAATAGACGGCCCCGTATACGTTCCCGCGTGAATAGGTACATCTTTGTATAATGTATGCACACGCCTGCGAATATCTAACGACGAGAGTCGATCGAGGGTGTACAGCATACGCAATGTTCTGCTCGAACGTTGTGATGCACGTAAGTTATACATTTATTTAACATGCATGATCAACTGCAAATGATTAACAACTTTTTCGCAAGTCCATCATGTGTACACGGACAAATACAAGCGGCGACAGCAGGACCGCTACGGCCTTAACAGGCACCGCGGATAATTATACTATTATTTCGTATACATATGGAGGGGCATACGTCCGACGTCATCGTCGCCGCAGTACTATTATATGTTGTGTAGGTATACGCGTAACACTAGCAGCAACGGCGCGCTAACCGCGACGGCGATGGTTTTGTATTATATACGGTTTTTTTTTCCGCATGTAGAAAGTGTCCAAGAATATGCGATACATACATGGCAAAAAACTGATTACGGATTAAATTTAAAACGAAAAAAAAAAAAAAAAACGTCCATTGAGACATTGTTGTCGGAGGTGTCGTTAAACTTTGATCGGGTGTGTGTGTGTGTGTGTGTGTGCATCTAAGAGAAGTAAGAAAAAGAAAAAGGAAAAAAAACGGTTATAATAAAATTCCGACAAAGAATGGGAACCGTGATAATGTAAGTACCAGGTGACAATGGCGGAAGATGGTTTTCAATAGAATGGACGCGTTCCGTTCACACACACAAAAGAACTCGAGCCGCCGGTGGGAGGTCGTCGAGATTTTTCAGAAGAATTTTTCTCTGGAACAGGTTTGTTGTGCGCCGCCGTCGACGTTACTCAACAAACGCACTGCCAGCACTACACACGCACGCACATGAACGCACGCACTCACGCACACACGTTTGGGCCGTGTAAAAATCATAATAATAATAATAATAATGGACGGACGGGGCCGCTAGAACGTGTGTGTGTGTGTCTATAATGAATTCTTCTTTTTCATTCACCAGCCCCGGCACTGGCCCCGGCATAATAATAACAATCCGTCGCGGCACACCGCCGCTGCCTCCGCCGTCGTTTTCTTCATCTCCGTCCGATACTACCTACCCAACGGGCGCGAAGGCATCCTCTGGTGGAACCGAAACGACGACGTGTCGCCCGCACGTACGCGAGTCGTGCACGCGTCACCCGCCTCCCGCCTATAGAAACGGCGTCGAAATGTCTCGGAACGGAGACCGCCACTGCCGCAGCCGAGGAAAACGACGTTCCCCGCACCGCCGCCGACCGTTGATCTATCTGTCCGGCAAGGGGGCGTCTTAAGAAATCCGAAGAATCGCGTTTCGTTTTGTTCTCTCGGGCCGCACATTCAACGTGCTTGTGTGAATTATCACGTGTCATCGTGTACACACACACGTACTGTATGATTTGTATTCGTACGTATTTATATTTCACGTGTGGTACGTTTGTTCGATACGAAATTATAGATTTCGGTGGGAAATCGAGAAAAAATTTACTTCACAATACGTCATGTGAACATTAACCACGTCGTAATCTCTTATGTATGTTGATTGATTTCAAACTAAAAACATTTTAGAATAAACCATCGATGTGTTTTGGTTTATACGTTATACTAGGCACTACATTAAATCAAATACAGTCGAGTCAGGATTAAACAGGACGAACTGTCGAAAAAACTAGGTGGCCTTATATTATAGAGCAGAGACGACTAACATTAATAGGTTCGCGAGCCACATCTATAAATACAATAATACAAAGAGCCAAAATGCTTATAGATACATGTTATATACTTAAGTAGTTTGACATTTATTTTAAAATTTATACCTAAAAAATTAAAATTCATATTAATAATATTATAAGAAGTACATTTTAATTTTATCAATAAAAGCGTGAGCCGCATCTGACGACAAGAGCCACATGTGCTTCGCGAGCCTCAAGTTGACCACCCCCGTTATATAGTAATGCTAGGTTGATGAGCATACTATGAGTGTAGTGATCGGTTTTGATTAATAGTTATGAAGAATGTAATAGCGCTTCGTTTACTATTTATTAAATTTTCTTTGAATAAAACCTTCTCTATTCGGTGTTAAACACAATCCATAATATTATTCACTTCCAAAATGTTTAAATTGTAAATATTTGTCTGGATAACTTTCCTTGGTATTTTCTAAACTAGAGTGTAGTATTTCTAATATAACATAGAAATTTTCTATGTTATAATATGTAAGAAAGTGAAAAATATTTTTTCCATTATATTGAAAACGGTTTATCATGATTATAAACGATTCGACTGGTCTTTTTATAGATATTTTTAAATCTTTTACATTTTTTAATTTCTTTTTCGGTACTAAACGGGTCGAAGTTAATGTAGGTAAGTAAATGAATTCTCAATGTTGTGAAAAAACGATTTTATTACTAAAAACGTGATTTTCGGGACTAGGTCCCCGACTGTGCGCCCCTGACACCATCCACATTCGTTGTGTCTCCTGTCTAGTGGAGAGATTTTTGAAAAGCCGTGCCCTCTCATTTTTTGTTAATATATTGAGGGGTGGCTCATGTGGATCTGTAACACAAATATAATAGTAACTATACAATATACACGCAACATACATAAACTATAATAATAAATGCTAATTTTTCAGGTAGGTACGATACTACTCGGAAGGCACTGATTTTTTATGTGTTTAGAAAATCCCACTAACGCTGGCCCTGGTGGTGGGTATCTCAAATTATGTTGACCTCGTAAGTATATATACTATAGAAAGTTCATCACACCGTTGCTCACGTCTGCACGCAACGTGATACATAATAATTCTAATTTTCACAATTAAACGCGGCGGCCTAGAGTATGCTGTGCAGTGGATACGGCAATGGCAGTAATCGGAGATGTGCGTGTTTACGCAACACTATATAAGATTCGCGTGGACTCCGGGAATGAATGTTTTCCAAATCGTACGGTGTTGACAATATCGTCGCAACACGCATATTGCGCGATCAAACCAGGTGGACTGCGTGCGTCCGTTCACGACGACGCTCGCCGTACGCGGTACGGAGACATTTTTTGGGAAACGTACGGAAAGTGTGCACCAATGTGTAAAAAACAGTCCACAGGAACAAACCGTCGCATCACTGTTACCGACTGGTACGACGCGATATTGTTACGACCGGCCGTCGCGTGGAACGTACCACAGTAGGACAATAACAGTATAGTTACCGACGATATTAACACCGAACGAAAAAGAAAAAACAGAAATAATAATTACAACGTGATTCATACACAATACACGGACGCGACGCACGCGCACGCAATAATTATTGTATTTCGCGCGCGTAATATTTTCTATTTTACGCAATGACGGAAACGCTATTTGTTGGATTGCTCTTGTTGTTGTTGTTGTTGTTGTAAACGACACGTAGTGACGGTGGCAGCGTTCAACGCGCGCGCTCAGCCTTGTTCGAGACACAGCGACGACGTCGTAATATTTCGCTGCCGTGTCGCACATGCACGTACGTACACTAATATTTTAATGTTGTGCGTGCAACCAACCAAACATATAACGTCCAAGACGGCTACGCGTTTTACGAAACCGAATTGTTCGCAGATTTTCACCGGTCCAACAACGGTGTATAATTTACGTTTTACAATTTCGCGTTTGGCCAAAAAATAATGATATCAATACAATAACTACGTAACTATGTTTCAAAAAAATTCTCCCGAAAACAGGAGCAAGTGCCAGCCCGAACGTCGTCGTCGCCATAATATTATAATATTCCATAACTCTACAACGGGCGCGCCGCGTTGTCAACCGGTTCCAATGCGTGCGTATAGGTATTTGGTTTTTTTTTTTTTTGTTCAGCATAATACATTTATATCGGGGAAAGACGAAATTTCGTTGCCGGTTTCTCGACACGGTCGTCCCGCCGGCAGTGTACGGATCCCGGGCAGCCGCCGAGTACCTGAAAATATGCGACCTTTCTGGTTTACCGGCGACCGACCGACCAAGCGTGCGCGCGCGCGTGGTACGACGCGAGTGCGGGAAGCGCCGCTCGGGGGGTGGAGGGGGGCCGAAAAGGCAGACAGCGAGGCGCTGTTCGGACGCCGCCGCCACCGCACCGTTCCGCCGCCGCGTGCACGCACCGACACGTACGTGCCGCCATCGCAGCAGCAGCAGCAACAGCACGCACACGTACACGAACATAATAAAGGACAAAGGAAAGTCAAACGGCGGACACACGTCGTCGCGGTGGGAATGGACTGATCGGCGGGCGGGTAGAGGATCGACGTGCCGGACCGCTCTTGTGTGTGAATACATGTACGAGTCGTCGTCGCCGCCGCTGCAGCCGGACCGACGACGACGACGACGACAACGACAACGGTGACGGCGGTGGTGGGGCACGCTTGGCGTCACCCTGTCTGGCCGGGCTGCCGTGGACTCTACGCGCTACGATGCCAGATCGTGCCAACAACAACGACGAAGGCGGCGTGAAAACATCACGTACACGGCCACCGCCTGCGAAACGCTCACAAATACACGCACACACGCGCTAACGCAATAATAATAACACGCTTCGAAGAAACGCGATCGCGCCGCGCCGTTTTTAAGGATCTTATTTCCGTGCGGTTGCGTCACGTTCGCGTAGCTTATCGTCACGGCCGTCGGCCGTGTGACGTTTGTGAAAAACGATAATGCCGTGTTCGATTTTCCTCGGAGATGGGAACATCAGTGCGTCGCACTGCCCGCTGTGCGATTTCCTGTACCGTCCCGATCCGATCTCCTATCACCCTGCCAAGCCGCAATGTCGTTCCGAATATTTTTCAAATCTCCCCTTTTGTTCCGAAAACATTTTTATACCTACTCTCGGACGTCCGAACGTGCGTTTTCACGCGTTATCCCGTCCGGTGGATTTCGTGCTCGTTGAGGAATTCCTCTGTAACGGCGCGACACGGCCACGCTCGGGCACCGCCACACACGCTGCCGTGTACGTTATAGCGTTGGGATTTTCAAACGAACCGTTTCTCAGGACAAAAGGACACCAAAATATTGTACCGTGCGCTCGGTGTTTTGACTACAGCCGGTTGACGATACCATTAATGTAACGTCACACCACGGCCGCGTTATAAGCACGGTTTTCGAAAACCATTTACAAATCACACGTTTTTGGGGTTCTCGCAACAGCATTTCGAATTTTATAACCGTACCGATTGCTATCCGATCTCGAGAACCCCGCGCTGCCAAATCCTAGATCGATTCGATGGAAACGAATTTTTTAATTGAAAATTAAAAATAGAAGTGAATCGCAGTTGCACTCTTAAAATACCCTCATCTTGTTTGTCCACCAAAATATTTTCATGTTGTTCTGCCGCGTGTTGCTGCCAAGCCAATAAAATATACGACATCGGATTTGGTAGATCATATTTATTTTTAATTGTTGTTGATGTATTGTTCGCCGAGAAAGTAGCAGTATATAAATAAATGTAAAACACATATATCCAAATTCAATGTACTATTTAAAAAAAAAAAATTCAAATGAGCGGACCTTTTGACTGTTTTCATTTGACTGGATTTACAAACGTACACGAACCATAAATTCTTATTTAATATTTATTAGGTTATTCTGATGGACTAAATAATTAGTTTCTTGTTTTTGTTGTCTTCTCTTTTTTGAAATTGTTAATGTATTTATAACGTGGTGGTATAATAATTGTTTTTCTAAGAATACCAAAATTAATTTTTTAACTTTGTATACTTATAACTAACTACTATTCAACTATTTTAAAAATATTAAAATTAGAAAAACGCCAGAATAATATAGTACATATTGACGACTAAAATTATTAAAAATAAATAAGTTGGTTTTAATTTACATCCAGTTTATTTGCAGCATTGGTATTTACTAAAGATAGTACATTAATAATTAGTTTTGTATTTATATAATGGTAAATATTATCTATTATTACTATCTATTCCGCTATCGAATGGAAACCCAGTCTCATGGTTACACACAATAGTGCAATCCGCATTATTCGTTATTATTTTTAATAATAGCTATTTTTACTTATAAACATGATTTATTTTATTCAGCCAAAATCGTTTGTTTATAATGGAGTATACTGTATTCATATTATTCAAAAAGTTCTCATTTTTATGTTATAATTAGTTTTAAAATTTAATTGTAATAGGTATAAATATTCTGAGATTGTAATAACATTTTTCAATTTACGATTTATATTATACTTTATTATCCATGAACATGCATCATAAAATTAAAATGGAATAATCAAATTAATTATAAATTTCCAAGTATAATAAAAAATTAAATGAATAGACGGTAGTTAATTTATATAGCATATAATATATTATTATTTAACATGGTTATAATATTAATGAAGGTTGGGTACCAAGTATTTGTTTAGCCTTATGACATGCAAATATTATATCATGTATTTTTAAGTAGTAGATTGTATTTCAACAAATCACATAATCATAATTGTTCCGATATTAATTATAAGAAATATATTAAAATTAGATTTCTATACTGGTTCTAGTTCTTAATATTTCTCAAGTTATTATTTGTCCACGAAAAATAAATAAACCGAAATAGACTGTAATCTTAAATTTAATATTGACATTAAAAACAATTATTAAACTAAATATAATAATGAACGGGTTACCACAATTGAAATATATAAAATATAACCCACCTATTGCTAAAACTTTTATATACATCAACATTATTTCAGTTTTTAGGCAATAGCCGATGGGTATCATCTATCAGTATTTATAATATATTAATAAACGTGTATGTAACTAAATTTGAATACATATAATTCATGTAACTTTCATGTTACGTAATGCGGAATTATCCTCTTACAGAAATAAGTAGTAAAATTTGAGTTTCGTAGATCGAATTATCTTTGAATTTACAAAGCTGTGAATGATACAATATTCCCATACATTAATTTATGCCAATATGTATTGCGATGTCATTAAGTAGGCACAGTAAATATAAGACAAACTAGGATGTATGGGCAATGTATCAAATTAAGCATATTATAAAGCGACGAAGTTTTTCTATTGCTCAAACATATAATGAATATCAAAGATTGAAAACGTCAGTAATTTCTTGAATCATAAAAAAATATACAAGTGGGTGTAGTATATTTTTACCAATTTGGGACGATATTTAAACAAAAATACTAGTTGTCTACCTATCAAACACTTGAACCATGTATTAGATATTTACGTTTTCCACCCAGTATGGCAGACGGTCAAAATAATAATTGCTAAAATCGTATCGAATAACGGTTGTTCGATAAATTCTAGTTTGGAATAACGAAGGTGTCGTCGAGGCCGTGTTATCGGGACGATAGCGTACGTAACGTAGAAAACGGTTTTCTATGATTAACCATATGCTCACTACTGGTTTAAAATTAGAGGGAGAGAGAGAAAGATAACCCGTTGATCCACAACGATCGTGTGCAACATTCGCCGTCTCGCATAAAGATTTATCGGTATATCAATAAAATTCAAACGATCGTCGTGGTCGTAGAAACGTTTCGGGAGTCAAAAACGATATTTCCGGTACGAACGGGATCGTGGGTATTTATCTTTTCACACCGACGACGGTCGCGGCCACGCACGTCGCCGACACGGTTATCGTTGTGATACGCATGGCCGGGCGGCGTGGTGGCGGTGTGGCGCTGCCGACCGGATTTCACAGGAGCGCGGCAACGCGGCGGGGCCGACCGGCAATCTGATCCGCCGCCGCCGCCGTCGTCGGCGGCGGCAGCCCGTTGAATTCTTTCGGTACGTCAGACTGCCGAGTCTCCGGCCCGAACCAGTTGCAGCCCAACGGAAACGCACGTTTCCGGGGCGGCACAAGACTCGTCGACGACGGTCGGTCATCAAGGGACCGGGTGGCCACGACGGTTGGTGGAAAACGGCGGAAACGGATCTGTTCCACGGCACAAGCGGAGCCGAAACGAGCGGAAACGCGCGCGGCCACGCACGGTTCGCCGGGCGGGCGCGGTGACGGGTCCCGTGACCGGCGGAACGACACGGGTCGGGGGCCGCGACGACTCGTCGGTCTCGCGTATTATGTCGCCAACACGGCTGGATGGTCCGTGCCGGTGAGGCGCACGAACCGCGGCGAGTCAAGAAGCGGTCCTCGTCCGGCCCCGCGGCGGGGATGGGCGATCGGGGCGTAGCGCGCGGCGGAGGCGTTAGCGAGGACCGTTACGGCGGCGGCGGCGGTGGTGGTGGAGGCGGGACGTCGGTGGCGGTGCAACGGCGGTCAGGGGTGACTTGTGTGAATGCAACGCCGCACACGCACACGCACGCACACACGCGCGTAGACAGCTTGGCACTGATTTTTGTACCAGCAAGCGCCACCGCGTCTACTACACACTACTCGAAAAACCTACAACGCTGCTGCTGCCTGCCTGCTGCTGTTGCTGCTGTTATTGCTGCTCGCACTCACTCACACGCACGCAGTCCTCGCGTACGCACTCCACGCTCTCCCGTTTTTATTTTCATTTTTTTACATTTTTGTTTCGTTTATTTTTTCCGTTTTTTTTTCCTCTCTCTTCACGTTCGTTCTCATACGTTCGACTTGCAAAGTTTTTCTGTTTTTCTGTTTTTTTTTTTTTTTTTACGTTCATATCCACGATCCGTGCGTTCATCATTTTTACCGCCTACCGCACGGTCGTGTTACCGTGTCGCCGTCACGTCGAGTTCGAGTGCGCAGACCAGACCGTCGTCGTCGTGTTCGGTACACCGCGGTCGACGGACGTGAAAATTGGTCGCAGCGATACCACTACTGTATCGTACGTGATATTCATCCATACGCCCGCGATCTATCCTCTACGATCGGCATCGGTAACGTGTGCCACACGCGCGTGTACGTTCAGACACAATATACAACGCACGGACATCATCATGGCCCACGGTGCACAGGACGAACCTGTTGGCAAGGTGGAAGAGAGACAGCGGCCGAAAGCGCCAGTCGGATCTAGGCGAATATTCCCACCACAGTTCAAATTACAGGTCAGTGCCAATAATAATATTTTTGCCATCGTTTGTAGAGGCAGAGAGAGAATAAAAATTTTAAATTTTTCGCTCCAACACCACTATCCGTACGCTTAAATTCAATGAATTTTACGCGGTCGCCGATACCTTTGCCGTTCGGGTCTTGTGCCAAAACTAATAAAAATACAACATTCTTGTACGCTATTGAGATAGTGCTTCCCCAATTCACGCGACACTCATTACCGTTTAGTTGTTTTAGTATGTAGTAGCCACATTAAACGTTGTACTTGTTATAAATTTATCTTGTTAAAGTGATGTACCTGTAGTCTTTGTAGCCTTATTTAGGTGACTTATGATAAAACAATTAATTAAGCGTGAAATTAATGTTTGTCAGTAGAAATCAAAAATATTTTTTAATTTAAGAATTTTTACTGATTTTTGTATTCTATGTTTTTAACAGGTGTTGGATTCATATAGACAAGATTCTGACTGTCAAGGAAATCAACGGGCTACTGCTCGTAAGTATGGAATTCACCGCCGTCAAATCCAGAAATGGCTGCAAACAGAAACAAGCTTGCGGTTAGCTGTACAACAGGCGACTGGTATTCCCAAACCTCCAAAAGTTGCTGCTGCTGTAGCAGTTGTGGAGACTACATCAGGTTCGGACAGTGATGTTAACGTTGAAGACTTATCAGACACTGAAGACTCTGCATTAGATCTGTCAACTACTTGCTTAGATCTAACAAAGCGTAAGCGCATTGAAGAAGAACTGGAACCATGCAAAAGGCGACCTTTGGCTCCAGTTGCATCTACCGAAAGGCCTTTATACGTTAGCCCAATAAGATATCCGTACGTAGATTATCCTATGTACTACTGTTGGCCGCCGTGTTGTTATAGACCATGCTATGTGGAAAGACCTGTACCTCAAAGACTTACTTGTTCATTGGACTTGAAAGTATGCTCTTACGAACAAAAGGAACCATCTCTCTTGGACATATCATATCCTCAACACTGGAACAAACAAGATTACAGGTTTCCAAGTTCGGTATGAAATACCTATGTGTTTGCATGATGTATACTTGTTATTTCTACATTGACAGTTGTGATGAATATGAAGAATTTTTTGGATAATCTATAGTGAACTGTTTGGATTGAATTGAAAGAGAAGACAAGAAATATTAATTCTATATGTTTAACATTGATTGTTTGATATCTTTATTTATTTTTTAATTTTCATTTCAATATGCAAGAAATAATATAACACTATTGGATAGTACAGCAACACTCTGTATTGTAGTATGTTATCTATAATGTTATTGTTATAAGCTATAACATAGTACCATATCATTTAATATGTATTGTTGTAACTTTTAAATTCTTAATATTTGTATATTTAACTACTTAAATAGCATAAGATTGGAGCAGAAAACCTATTTATTTAATCATACAACTTTGCAATATATTATATTTTTTTATATATATTATAAATTCAACTGAAAATTTTGCTTATTACCTTAAATTTTAAAAATATATTACCACATTATATAAATGTTATACAAATTTAATGAAAATATTATATTTATGATAAAATGTTAAGATTTATTTGTTAGAGTTCCTATAAGAAGGCTAGATGTATCAAATAAAACTTTTGAATTCATTTGTAATGGCTCAACGGAGCAACTTAAAATATGTGCCAAAAAATTAAGTTCAAAAATTGCTCAAATTTTGTTTGTCTTCCAAAAACTAAAGGTTTTTTTTGTGCTGTCAGGTTTTTCTGTATTATGTGCCTTATAATAATAATTTGTCATCAGTAAAAATTATAAAGTCTCTTAAGGACTGACTTCTTGCTCAATTGAACCTTGACTAATATTTATATTTTACAAATAAGATTATGTACTATATAATAACTATAATTTATTTTGTAAATGCTATATTGTAGATTATTATTTTACACAATGTATATATTTTTATAAAATGAAAAGAATGTTTTGAAAATTTACATTTTTTTTTAAATTAAATGTATTTATATACATATACGAATTGTTATTGTTTTAAATGTATAATTGAAATTTTTGAAAGTTAAGTTATTCAAATATTTTCAGTTTACATAAATAAAAAAATAAAATATTATTTAATACTGAATCTAATTTATATGATTATTTTGTTATTAAATATTTTATGAAATAAAAATAATTTATGACTTTTTATTATATTGTGTTGTATTTGAAAATATTCCATACTTTCATAGTTACCTCCTAACTCAAAATCTATAACATTATATAATTAAAATAAATTGTTTGTTGCTTATGTATAATATTATATATTATGCTGCTAGTATGTGTATTTAATTATTTATAACTTCAGAGATGTGTTTAAATGTTTAAAAAAATTAAGTATGAATAGATAATATAAAAATATAATCTGTAACATATATTGTAGAAAAAGAAAATTAAATCACAATTTTTTTTTTTCAATATAAGTAACATAAATAATGTGAGAGGAGAGGCTACTCAGTGATACAACTCTCAAAGGTTAGTAAAAGACAATGCAGTTATAGCAGGTTAGGTTAGGTTAGGGCTCATTCAATATTTTCTTTTTCTTTTTGGACACATTGCCCATGAGTTACATCTTAACAGCCGAACGCTCCCTATATTTATGTGTGAATATTTATTCACAATTCACATTTGAAATCTAAAATAATATATAGTGCGCCTTGAAAATAGATAAAACTCGATCTTTATAATTCAAAAACAAATAATTACCAATAAACAAACCATGTTTCATTGCAACATGCAATTTGTGGCATTCAAGTTAGATTCAAGGAAGCTGCCAGCCAATTTGTCTATTTCGGACACTGCATAAAAACAGCAAACATATTATCTCGTATGATTAAATGCGAAGACTGCAAAATGTCTATGACTTATTTGTAAAATATAGTGTCACTTATGTACAATGTACTAATAATTTGTATAAAATGTATTAAATTGTTATTATTTATTATAGATAAATTTAAAACATATTTAAAATCTAAAACTATTTAGAATTGTAGTGTAAGTAGATTATAATTGTTAGGGTAACAGTATATCATTCAAGGAGGCATAGGAGCCATACCCCTCCCACAAGACTAGACATCTTTCTCTTCATTTCGACAAATATTTTAATTGTTGTAATTATGCTTATGCATAATTTGTATAAATATATAATATTATTATATATTTTTATAGAAATATTTTGATCCAAATTAATTATTATCTGATAACGAAATTATAAAAATTGATAACATGATGAGAACATATAATCAGAACCACAGTTCTATCTACTTCACACTACCTAAATATTTACTCAATATCAACATTTAATACACTAATTTTTGCTATATTATATACTTGCTGACTAATTTTACTATAGTTTAAATATTTACCTAATAAAAAATATTGCCCCCCCCCTTCAGGCCAATAACTAAACCCTGAAATCATTGTTTTTCAAACGTCGTGGACAAGCAATATTCGAATTCGCAAAATTCGATTAGACGTTGTTAACTTACTTAACCATAACGTAGATGGAAGAGAGTTATAAGTGTAAGTAGTACCTGTAGTGTCACTTTTAACTACCAATAACGTTCTTATTTTCTATTTCTATACCTTTTCCTAAAAATGAAATTATTAAATAGTTCAATAATTTCTGTCCTATTTTCGTCCCCAATTATAACCCCTATTTATATTACCTCACTCTCATTGTGATATTATATTATTATTTTATTATTATATCATTTATAATTATTATTTAGAATTGCTGTAATTTCAATTTAATGTATTATATATAACAATGTACTATGTACAGAGCTGAATTTTGAATTTAGGCGCTTTGAGGCACTTATAACCCGGGGGGAATTTTGGTGCTGAAAGAATGTTGGAGGGGAGGGGGTGGATGAAAATAAATATATTAATCATATTATTGTTTTATCATTTTGTATTGTACAAAATACAACTGCAGTGGTTAACAACAACTTTAAAATGTGAGCTACATTCAGACTTCTGCATATTGTGTAATGTCATTATCTGTTAAACCAAAGAATCATTCAGCATTCGCTTAAAAATAGATTTTAGAGAATATCCTATTATAGGACTTAATAATATACAGTAATAAACTTCAGCTAAATTTCCACCGAGAAATCGACAATACAAAATACAATAAAAAGAAAAAAACATTTAATACAATTATAATAATTCAAAATTGGCTAAATACAAAAGAGAAATAAATAACAATTTACCACCCCCAAAATTCCACAAGAGGGAGGGCAATTCCCCACTCTGCCCCTAAATACGACCCTGACTGTATATAATTTTATCAACTATCATAATTAATAGATAGGCAATTGTACATAATTCAGTAACTGTTGAGCTATAATAATTCTTACTGAAAGCTCTTAAATAAATTTAAAAAAAATTGATAGTTAAGGTGACGATAGTAATGTATTTATGTTTGACGTAATTGTAATAAAAAATGTAAATATTAAGTAGGTACTTGGGAAGAAATGTAACTCATAATGTCATTCCAATGATAATTGTAAAAATAGGTAATTAATGTAATAATATTCAGCAAATAAAATAATTAATAAGATTAGTAAGGTTTATGATTGTATAAAAATCTTTTGGTTTACATTAACCGACGAGTGGGTAATTCTATACAAGCCGAAAAATGTACCTAAATATTGCCCAAAAGTCTACTTATTATGATCATGTGTATTGTGTGATATCCTTAGGTCTATTAAGAACATTTAAATATTTTTGATATCGGTATCAATCATTGCACTCAGGGAAATTATTCAGAGCAGGGCAAGAGGGCATGGTCCAGGGGCGCAATTCTTAGAGTTCTAAGAAGGGCGCAAATTTTAATACTACTTATGTAATATTTTTCACGTAATATTTGAAAAATGTATATTTATTTTAATGACTTACTATAGAAGAGCCTCGCTTTATTTTTATTAAAATATTTTTTTTTGTAGGGGGGGGCAAATGCAGTGATTCGCCAGGGGCGCCTCCAAACTGCAATACGACCCTGATTGCACTAGTAGTCTAATAGTCCACTAGCCTCCAATTTAGAGCAGCTTCGTATTTTCCGTTTGTTATTTTTGGAAAACCAAAATTTGTTTAATTCCATAAAATTAAAAAATTATAAAAAAAAAATAGAATAATAAAAATCTGTTACAGTTCCTCTTTATATTACATTAATTGATTTTATTTGTGGTATCCAGGAAGATTTTGCAATGTATGAAGAAAATATTAGATATATTAGATATACTCACTAAGCAGATTATTCATTGAAAAAAAAATTGAAAGCATCTAAAATCAAACATTTGGATGGCACAAACAAAGTATCGACTTAACGTCTAAAAAATATTGCATTTTCAATACACATTACATCATATGTGATAAAATAATTTTTGAACTTAAAAAAAATAAATAGCGCTTACTTATAAACAGAAAAAATTTAGATTTTAGTTAAAAAGCTACGTGAAAAAAGTAAATATTAAAATTTAATATACGTCAAATTTATTAGGTGTTTTTTCAAAAAACTTGGATAAATTTTTGTTAATGAACTGCTATAATTCTAAGAGTTAAAAATGTCTTTGTTTAACGATAAAAATATATATTCTCAATATCAACTAAAGAACCAAAAAACAATAAATATAAAATATACATTTCCCAACATTGAGCAGGGACTACAAATCTATTAAACATTCAAATTGTAACAATGAATGCTATTTCTCAGCAATAAAACCAGTTAAAATTCGATTAAGATCGTGTTTATCAAAAAATTGGTTAGATAATATTACATTATTAACAGTTGAACATGAACAACAACAAAATTATTGTATAAGGACATCATTGATAAGTTTGAAAGAAGCTTTAAAAAAAATCAAAGTAATCTAGTAAAATATTTTACAACTCAATTCATACATCTATAAAATAAACATATTTGAATAAGATAAATAATAACTTTATATGAGGCCTCTTTTTATTAAAGTCCCTGGCAATAATTCTAAATCAAGCTCTGGTATCAATGCAAAATTGTATTATAATTATTATAATTGTATATTATTTAATGCATTATATTGGTACATAAAATAAAATTGTGATAAAAAATTACAATCAACATCAGTAATGGAGTGAACTTCATTTTCGAGAGAATATAGTTTATTTGAGTTTCCAAAAACTTAAGGTCATACCTTACCTTCATATTTAATTTAACATTACAATTATTATTGTATAACATTTCAAATACCTAATTAATTAAAATTATTATTAAATTTTTTTTTTATATATTAAACATTTGGATCTTTTATTTTTCAGTTTATATTATAAATATCTCAATTACACTTTCCGAAGTAATGTCATTCTCTATACTTATGGCCTATTAGTTTATGGTTTTTTAAAACTATGAAAATATGTGTTTTCAATTACTTATTTAATGTACCTACTTGCATTCTAATATAAATTTTAAATATTTAATAATTTTTTATTACATTTTTTACGTTTAACTCTATGGTTCCTAATAAATAATAACTAATAATATTATAATAAAATTAATTTGAAATTAATGCTATATATTTTTGATAACTATGCTGTATCCTGATAATATTTAAACATCTACGTATATAACTAGGCTCAAGAATTTTAAATGGGAAGGGTGGATAATTTATTTTTCTTTATACATTTATAGTGAGCGTAATGTTTAAATAAAAGATTGTTAACAAAGATGAAAATAATTAAGCGTTTGAACGTATATAATTTATAATTATTTATTTTTTAAAATTTGTAATCAGACTCAAAGGGCAAGGTTGAGTTTTCTTGGAAAAAACTATCAGTCCCCACCTTAAGCACGGCTTTATATAAACTTAATTTACAATATATATTACTTTGTAAAATCTATTCCATAGAACATAATTAGTAATCAACAATACTGGTATTATAGATTATATAATATAAATATAATAATGTGTATATATCTAGTAGAGGTACATTAAAGTTAAATTTGATAAAATATTGATAATAATGATAATAATGTATGGAAGTAAATACAACTTACATACTTAACGTACATTTGAGTAATTAAGTAATAGTTAGGTAATCACATTATTAAAACAATTTCTTTTATCTCAAACTTAAACTTGTGAACTAATGAAAATAAAAATTAAAAAAATTCCTTATTTGGATATTGTATGTTTTCGTAGTGGTGCCCTGATGTATAGAATATATGACAAGTTCCATCTTCACGGTGAGTCTATGTCGCTGTATTGAATATAGGTACTCAATACTGATTGGTAATTTATTCTTGACCTGTACCTATTTATAATAATTGATGTAAAAATACCATCCTGGTTATCTCTTGATAGTACTCACCTTTAGATGTGGATGCGTTCCATTTTATTTTCGAAGGAAATTGAAACGTTCCCGAAACTTCAGTACAATATTGAAGGCATATTAAATAAAAATAAAAATATTATCATATTGATCCCTGAAGATTTGACTGAATAAAAACATTATGTTACATTTATATATAAATGTAATACTATTAGCATTATATATATCAGTTACCAAGAAAAGAACAGCAAAAAAGAATTATAAAAATATGAGCGAATAGTACGTACTGAAGTATGAATAGTTTCATAGTATTATAGTTTAATTTTAGCATACGCTATATACTATACAGTATAAGGCAATAAAAATGTTCAATAAATATTACTAAAATTGTACATTAGGTAATCAGAGAGGCAAGGTCTTAAAATAAAAACAATTATTGTATCGTTGCATAATATGCACAAAAAAAAAAAAAAACATAAGAATTCATTGACGTGTACACAACATTATGTATATGTGTAATATATACAAACGTAAAATAACTTATGTCTTATATCTTCTCTTCTGATCAGTGCTTGTGTAGAATTTGGAACTGAGTCAAGTATAGAATCTCCCTTGCGGTGGCAACGGTCGATAGCAGACTGTTTTTACCAAGAGAGACCAACAAAGGCCTACAAATATTAGGTATAATTTGGGATAACACAAAATGATTAAAACTTGTAACTCGTGTTACATAATTCAAACAACTGCAGTTATTCGATAAAATCAAGGAGATATGGTGCAAAAGAGTTGTCAAGAACTCTGTTAGTTTGTATAATGTATTTATATTCAAGGTGAACTATGTTTTTGAACATACAAGATAGAAACTGCGGACTAAATATTAAACATAAAACTAAATTCACATATTGATTTATTTAAAGAAACAAAGGCAATATTTTTCTGCGGTGGGCAATTAAAACGATATTTTTGGGAGCATATGGACAGATACTAGGTATTTAACACTCCAAAAACGTCCGTCCAAGATGCAGTGCTTGGAACAATTTGAAAAAAGTACACAAACACAAAATAAAAATAAGCGTTCCTTTAAATCCAGACCATAGCGTACTGTTTAGATCAAATTAAAAGAGGTACGAATAATGATTTTGAAAAAAAAGAATGGGTACTTCGTACTTCCCCTTCCAAAGCACTGAATACGAGTTCATTAAAATTTCTCCGGAGGTGACGATGACTTTTGACTTTTTTCAAAACGAAAAGTTTCACGTCGTCCGCAAACGCTATAGTTAGCGGGACTGATGACACACCGTCAATCAAGGTGACTTGGAACTGCAAGGTGAATTTGAACAATCGTGTTATTACAGCGTTTAATGTTAAACTAGATAAGGGAAATAAAATTCTGCCTCCAAAATATTTTTCGGAACGTTTCGTTATCATCGAAAATGCGTTATCTCTTATCAATAAGCCATGAGATTCAACCGTAAATTCCGTAAAAAATTCCAAATTTACAACTCGTAAATAAATAGGTTCGAAAGTCTCAATTAAGCTTCAAGATTCAAGGAATTGTTATTTTTTAGTGAATCAATACTGTGTTGTTAATGTAGATCGTTAAGTAAAATTCGGAAATAATATTATTTATATTTTTCAAAGTTGGTTTTATTTTCCTTCCAAAAAAAGTGGGAGTCTTGGAATATACCGAAATACTATAAGCGAATACCTGGAAGTTGAACAACCATAATTTTTTTCAGAATTTTGAATTTCATTAATAAAAATATGGTTTTCAACATTTTTTTAAAAAATAATCGTAACGGTCCAAGTGACTTCCACAAATGATTAAATGCAATTCGTATTAAAAGAATAGATGTTCCAAGTCACCCAACATATCTGGTGACTTGGAACAAGCACTTTTTATTTATTTTTTATCTCAATTTAGTTTTTTTGCTCAATCTATTCCTTGGAGTTGTGTGACGTTGCGTAATTTTTTACATAATTTTACTGTCAATATTTAATCTATTACAATAATTAAAAAATAATTAATTCAAAATAATTCCAAATCACCCTGATTGACGGTATAGCATGATAACGTAATGCCCAGTTAACACTATGAATAAAGATATTAACTTAAGAGATATTGAGGAAGATTTGAAAGATTTAAGAGAGGTTAGGTTAATATAAGATATAGGAAGGATCAAGATTGGTGGGATGCTAGTTCAGATGCTTCGATTTGCAGATGATATTGCCATGATAGCAGACAGTGAAAAAAATCTAGAAAGAATGCTCCAAAAAATCAATAACACACTCAAACGAGAATACAATATGAATATTAATAAGACGAAGACAAAGATACTAGTTGGTAGTAGACAACAAGTTGATACCAACATAATCATGAATGGCATTAAGTTGGAAAACGTAAATAGTTATACATACCTCTGAAGCAGTCACTAGTGACGGGAAAAGTGCTACAGATATACGATGTAGAATAGCACAAGCTTTTTTCAAAAAGAAGAAACTCCTAACCACAAATGCTATAAATATGAACATTAGAAAAACATTGGTAAAAACACCTGTATGGAGTGTGGCGCTATATGGAGCTGAATCGTGGATAATATTGAAAGCTGACCAAAGAAAAATAGAGGCTTTTGAAACATGGTACTGGAGAAGGATCCTAAAAATTCCTGGGACAGACCGAGTGACTATCGAAGAAGTGTATAAGAGAACAAATGAAAAAAGAGCAATATGGACGACAATAGTGAAGCGAAGAAAGAAGGGGATAGGACATCTCATAAGGAACAGTACATGGATAACGACTATAATGGAAGGAAAAATCGAGGGAAAACCAGGAAGAGTAAGACCTAGACAGTTATATATGAAATAAACCATGTTGGATATAAGAAGAGAATCATATACAGAATTAAAGAGAGTCGTAATAAATAGAGAAGAATGGAAGAATATTTCATCATCCAACCAATCTACGGATTGAAAAAAACAAAAACTAAAAAGATATACGGTAGCCTTAAAAGACACCGGACGTACCTAACCGTTAAAATATGCGACGTTACTTCGTACATTTTAGTCAGTATGAAATGTTCGCCTTTACTCAAATTATGTCCAAACCAGGGTATACGATATAGGTAGGCACCTAAAAAAGGTTTTGAAATCTTTTACCCATAAAAATATGATAGCATGGTCTAGCCACTATGGGTTCAAAGATTAAGTAGCCATCATGAACAAATGGAAAAAAGCTGTAACTTATAAGAATAATTGGACTAAATAAACAGAGGAACTTAACCTAATTTTAGAGTATAGCATAGTAAATTAAGTCCTAAAATCTTAAAAAATATTATATTGTAAATTAAATTATGTTTTAGTGGATTTATGAGAATGATATTCTGATATTCGTTATAATTATACCATACATCTAGATCTCTGGTTACTATAATGAGGTACTATATTATGATACATATATACAGATATCAGTCTATTCGGTCTCCCAATTGGACCGTTAAAATATTATAAATTAGACATTTGTTATTTTTGTTATCATTGGATGGGCCATCCGCGAGGTCTAAATAATTAAAGGTGTGAGACAAGGCCTATTGCTGTCGGTAAAAACAATATTTTTCTTACGTCGTTATAAAGAATCTAATTAATACGAATTAGTTTTAACATCATCATTCCAAAAAATGTCGTATTTGAGAAATATAATTTCAAAATAAGGGGAAGAGAATATATAAGCATATTCATACCTAACAAGATAAAATGTTTTTTAAAATATATATTCCATAGATAAATGCTATGGTATTACAGGAGTTCCTTTAGCAAGCGCCCTTGCATCTATATAAGTACGAAAAATACTTATTTTTAAATGTATGATCAATATGATGGTCTTAGCAGTTCATATTATGACATTTAAATTAGACAGTTAAGTCATTCGGGCCATATGCTAAGCGTTGAGATGTAAAATATGACACCAAGAGTGGTTTTGCTATTATGACAGATGTAAAAACATGTTCTTATTTTTCGATTAATAAAATCAGTTGGTCGATATTCAAAGTTATTAAAATGGTAATTTTCATTATTACTCTGTGAGGATTTTCAAAACTTATTTTTTTCTACTTTCTGGATCTATATAAATTCCAACTTAGTTTCATTTACACTAACAATACCATGTTGTTTTCAAATATTATGCTGATAAACATATCTATCTACATTTGACATTAAATTTGCTAAAAAATAAAAAAACTAATAAAAAGGTACATATATATTAAGTTTGCAAAACGATTGTACTGTGTATTTGTAATATCACACATTAAACATTGCATGAATAGAGAGGTACCTATTTAATTATTTAATATTTTTATCTGGAAATACATAGGGGGTTCAATTCAGTCCAACAGGTAGTGTAAGATCAATGTAGTTAAAAAAATATAATAAGACTTTGACAACAATTATAATATGTAGGAATTAAGTAAAAAAATAACTCTTATTCCAGGAGGGCATTTAGTCATGTTCTTTTTTGTTACATCATTTCGCTAGTTCACTGTTTTATAACATTTATAAACAAATGTTTTACTTATAGTAAATAATATTTAATGACTAATAAACATGTTTGAATTATATTTTTATGTGTAATTCATTTTCAATACATAGAAATATTAAAATACACAAATATATTGTTATTTAAATTGTCAGAAACTGATAGATCTTCAGAAATTTTATGGTTGTCTTTAATTTAGTTAGTTTTAAGTAATTTTAGACAATTACCATTCAGAACATTTAAGGACCAAAATTGACTAACATTTTTTAAAAAAACAAGGTAAATATATTACTTATATAACTTATTATTGTAAGTTATAATTGATTTTTCAACATAAATATCAGATAAATGGACATTCTACATATGTCACATATTTTGACACTTTTACCAATACATGGGTAAACAAAAATAATACATATGTTTTAAACTATATATCATAATAATATTACCTTTAATTAGTAATTTTATAAATTTATCAATAATCGATCATTTATAACTATAAAATAATTTCCGACTAACAACAACTTAAAATATTAGTTTGTTTAAAAATATATATTATATTGTAATTAAAAATAACTAGTAACGTAAAAAAAAAAAGAACTAATAATAATAGAAACAGTCAATTTTGTAATATGAAGGTAAATAAAATAAAATAAAAAAATAAACAGATATTGATATTATATAATATATATATATATAAATCGTTAAAATAATAAAGAATTAACAAAAAGTTTAGAAGGAATCAGTTCTAATCATAAATTATGGTTAATGTTCAACAACAAAAATTTTACAATAAATAAGATTAATTTCAATTGTCACATACAACAGGTGGTCCCCTTATTATAAATTGTCGTACCCACTGTACTATGAAATAATATCTGTTAAATATGATGGCTATTTCTGAAAAATAAAGCCAATGGAAAGCGTTAAAGACAGAAACAATAATTAAAAAGTTCTAGACACAATTCAGATAAGATTGGTACATTATTATTGAACTAAAAAAACACTTTAGAATAATTTATGATGTGAATTGAGAACATAGAATTATTTAGGTACCTCTGATAAGTCCAGAATTTTTAGCATTATTGATAGTTAAAAATTAATCGATTAATAAACAATAAATAATAGCAATTTATAAATGTTTAACAATTACATTACTTTTGTTTATACATCTTCATATAATAAAACATTATAATATATATATATATATATATATATGTGTTTTTGGTTTTACAATGGTACACTAAAATGATACACGTATGTGTTGAACTTGTTAATGGCATGTAAAATATAAATATATACAATAAAATTAATTTTTTTTTTCTGACAATATGTAAGAAATATAATAAAAAGAGCTAACCTGTAACATAGACTATTATACTTAAAATAATTTATAAATAATTTAACAGAGTATGAATGTACAATACAACATACAATATGATTTTTAAACAACTAATAAAACTGTTTTTCATACTAAAAAATTTAAATTACAATTAGCTTACTCATACTAATGTACCCACGGGAACTAAAAACAAATGCATTTTTGTTGAGCAAAATCGCATTTTAAGTTTAATACATTTTTAGTATTACATAATGGCACTTAATACTTTTAAAATAAAATAACTGCAGGACTGCTTATTTGATCAAATTCTGTCTATAAAAATATAATTTTTTTTTTAAAATTAATTTTGAGTTAAAAATTTGTTTTCTTTATAATTTTATCATTATTTTATTGGTACACAATAGATACGAAATTTTAAACACATAATGAACACGAAATAATTTAAGTACAATAAAAGTTTAAAATAGTTATTTTATATATATATATATATATATATATTGATAAATAAATAAATATTATATATTTATTATGTATATATATAAATATTGATAAATTTATAATTAGATGTTAATTTAAAAGCTTAGATTTTCACAATGCATTCATCATAAACAATAAAACTAGTTAAAATTATAAATAATATATATATATATATATATATATTATTTATACACATTTTTAATATATAATTTACATTGAACACAATTGTATGTGTTATAATAATCAATAAAAATAATTTGCACAACATTTTGCCATTGACTGTTAATAACCAAATGTAACAGACAAAAAATATAATAACTTCAAATTTTAACATTAACCGGGCAGTTATCATTTTAAATAAACAAATATTAAGTGTTTTGAATATTGCAAATGATTTTAAAATGATTAACCATTTAAGTCTATGGCACAATATAACAATATTTAAGCAATTGAAAATGTATACAATACTAAGTAAAAAAGAAAATTATACATAATAATAATAATAACAAGTGTATAACTACACTAAGAGCATTTACAATAAATTCTGAAATACCTAAGTGGTGGTGGATGTGTCTATTGAGTTTAGAGATCAATATCATTATTATAATTAATAAATACACATATTATTTTTACTATAATAAAAATAATAATAATAAATTAATTGAGGTAAGGATAATTAAATGTTAGTGCTAACAGGTGTCAAACATGTGCCGTTAAACATTTATAATGAGTCTCAACCTCAGTCTATTTATTGATAAAAAATAAAAAAGTTAAAAATATTTTCAACCACTCTTTTATCCTATTTGATAAAACAATAATATTATATAAATGTAATAATGTACAATATTACATTTAAAGAAATTCATCAATTTGATAAAAAAATAATAATTTATGACATTTGTATACACACATAACATTAAACATGAGATATATTAATATTATTTATGGTAAAATTATATTTCTTAAAGTATTAAGTGATTTGAAGTCAATGGTAATAAACTAATAACATAATGATGTTAACTGGATGTCATAACACTAGGAGTTTGTTGGGTAGGTGGAAGTGTGGTTGAACCTTAAATTAAAAGAAAATAAAACAATTGATAATTTTTTTATTTTTGCTAATAATTTATGATCTTTCTGGAGTAACGATAAACTTGAAAGGTTATTTTTATATAACCACTAATTTTGTTAAAAACTAGGTAAAAAAATAAAAATAATTAATTAAATTGAGAGAAGTATCAAGAAATCTGATGATTTGAAGTATTTAAAATTTAAAAAATATAAAAATTAACTTTATTTTTGAGAAATATGTAAATAAAATTAATTTTTAAACGCAAATGTAGGTAGCAAAATAGGTAGTCTATGAATCATAACTAAAAAGGTTTTGTAATAAGATCTTTAAAATAGTTTTATTTATTCGCATAACAAAATTAATTTAATATATATAAAAATGCAATTGACCACTAATTAAAATATTTGTATTGAAGGTCATGTTAAACATAAATCACCAATAATAATGTAGAACGACTAAAAATTCCTAAGAGGCGTTATTCCAGCAAGGTTATTAGTAACGGAAATACAATATTACATGACAAATAAAATTTTATAATTTACACCACGCTCTTGTTTTAATTATATAATCACCTCATTAGTTGTTACTGTTCTAGATATTTTTGTCGAAATTCAGTCTAGTACAAAAGCTCCTTCTGGAAACGTAAATTCTTACTTGGAGTATTGGCCGTAGAAGATTCATTAGGACTATTTAAAGCACTTGCACTACTTGGAGTGAGGGTATTATGAGCCATGAGCTTTTGACGTACTTCTCGTATCTTGAGTTGTAATGATGATTTATTAGGGAAAATATCAGAGTGATTAGCCTATAATAAAAAAAGTGTATATTGTTAATTAATTTGATTTTTCACAAACACAAAATATTTAAAAATAATGTATTTTTAAAATAGAGAAATTATAATAAAAAATTTCAACAAAATATTAATCACTTATGTAAGCAATTATTAAAATGATTGTATATAATACCTTCACTGAAAATATTTTTTAAACACATTATTTTATTAAAACTATCAACTCTAAGGATCATATAAATGATAAAAGGAAAATGTCAAATGTTTAACAAGAGATCAAGTTGTATTAAAACTTGTTTTATTTTTTCATACAAACTACAATTGAATTAATATCATATTAAATTAATAAAAGTTAAATTTAATTTATTTAAAAATTAGTTCTATTTTTGAACAAAACCTACTATCAGTGAGCTTTGATTGCCCTACCTTGAAGGTAGGTAGTACCTTCTAATACTAAACTCTAAAATTGTAAAAAAAAAAAAAGAAAAATGAAATTAGTTTATACTAATATCTCTATTAATATCTATATTTATCAGGCTTATAGATTAAATGAATAATTGACCGACTGTCATCCCACCAATAATAGTTGGTATTATGAGGAACAACATAGATAGTTATAAAGACAGTTGCTGAATACGAAAAATATAAGTAATAAGAGGTTATATTCTATTTTTAAGCTTATTAACTGTTATATATTGCATACAAATAATTATTTACTTGAAATATTGAGGTTGCTTGAGTGGAGGGAAACATGCCCTGTTCTTGAAATAGAGTCATAACTAACTGTCTTCTTTGTTCTAACATTTTTCTATGTCCTTTTTCTGCTGCTGAACTATCATTTCGTCCACTCGGTGTTTTTGGTGTCCTAGGTGAAGCTGTCACAGTATCTTCTTGTTCTAACACTCCTCTATATGCTTCTGGATTAAAATCAGGGCCAAAAAATGTATTTCCAACAAGTTTTCCTGATGATTTGGGCGTCTCCACTTGAGCGTCACAGTCAGGTAATTGCTTTTTACGGAATGTTTGAGCATTGAATACATGAGGACTGGATGGTACTGATATTGCACTTGGTGAATTACATTCATCAGGTTTGAATTGTGGTAATGATGAAAACTTCATTTCAAAGTTTACTTGTTCTAATACACGATCCATGCCATCTTCAATATTCTTTTTGAAAAAACTACGCTTGGCTGAAGGTGATATAGGAATTTCATCGCCTACATCTTCATTTATTTCAGGATCTTTATCTGGTAATGAGTTTGGTAAAGAATCTTGACTTGAAGATACTAAAAAAAAAAGAATTTTGAAAAAAATATGAAGCATTTCAGTAAAAAAAAATCAAATTTAAACTAGGATTAACCTATAACTTACCCATGGACTGTCTTCTTTGCAAAGGAGCTTTACCTAATTGCGCTGGTGTAGGAGCAAGAACAAATGGCTTTTCGTCAACATCATTTTTTGGTGTTTCGTCCTAAGACACAATTGCCAAAAGTTAATACTAATAACTATCAAAAACTTAAAGAATTTTCAATGAACCTTGGTATTGTCATCTTTAAAATCAAATATTATGGGAGAACTATTGTCTTTAACATCTGCATATTGGGACTTTTCAAAAGACATTAAATTCTCATCATTATCAGCTCTTATAACAATATCTGGATCACATTTTTCTGTATAAATAAATAATATTATTTTATGTTTAATCAAATTAAAGATATATTTTTATTAATAAATTACCTGTAATATTCTTATCATTAGCAGTAGTTTCAGTATCACTAAAAATAATGATAACATACTTTTAATTATCTTCATAAAAAAGAATAAAAAATAAAAATAAAGAAGCTGAAAACATTATTTAAATTTTGATCTATTATTAAAAATATTATTTTATATATAATTAGAAGTGAACAACTTAAGTTTAATATTTTAAGTACTTACTTGGTATTAATAACCAATGGGTTATTATGAGTGCTCACAATTACAGTAGACGCTTGGGTAGACTTAACAGTTTGTGGTTGATTTGATGACGTATCTATTGGACAATAATGATAAATAATTTAATAAATACAAAAATTAATAATTATAATATTTTATACTTGTACATGTTTGTTGTGGTACATAAATATTTGAAAAACGACTAGGTATCAAATATTGAACTGTAGTAGTATCATTATTTTTTGTTGATGGATTCCCATTTTCATTACCTTTAGCCACTAATAAATTAGTAACTAAAGAAGTAGCAGAGTCTCCAGAATTTAAAAATGCTAATGTTAATGACTGCTGATATCCAGATTGCTTAGCCGTAGTTTGTATTAATACGGGACGTGCACCTATCACTTGTCTAACAGAACATGCAGGCTTTTGTTCAGTATCCTTATTTGATGAAGGATTATAATGAAATATATTTTGTTGTGATAAAGGAGTAACAACAATTTTTGAATTAACAGTCGTAGTTGTTGGTTTGTTATTATTCCATTCAGCAGTTGATGCTGCCCAAGCATTAGTGTTGATTAATTTAGTTTTATTCCAAGTTTCAGATCCAGATGATGTCCAACTTGATTCAGATGTTTGTTGAGAAAACTGTTCAGTAGGATTTTTAATTTTTGGTGAAGATGGCATTAATTTAAATGCTCCACCAGTAGGTTGAAATGGAGAAACTCCAGCAGGATTAATAGGAGATTGGTATGAATATAAGATTGGTGTTGTTGGTTCTCTAGAATTAACTGTTTTTGGTTGATACTTAGAATCTGTTGAACCAGTAGATACCAACCTAAAAAAAAAAAAGAATAATTATTAAAAAATTTAAGCAATTAAAAATCATAATTTCTTTCAAACTAATTAGTTTTATATTTACAAGTTGTTAACTTATATTAAACCATTTTTTTATAAATACTTTGAAGAAATATCACTTTCAGTTAGAGCTAATACAAAATGAATAATCATTTTTAATCATGCATGCCAAAATAAATCATCATATAAAACTGTTATTATAATAACTTAAAATTAAAAATATCATTTTCTTAATCTACTTAGAAATAAACTTATATTATGTTTTTTGTATAAGATAATATATTTATCATGTATAACTTTCAGTTAGAGCTAATACAAAATGAATAATCATTTTTAATCATATATGCCGATAAATGTCATCATATATAACTGTTATTTACATTTTTTTAATTACAAAACAATTTTTTCAACCTAATTAGTTATCTACATATATTATACCTTTGGTTTAAAAATACTTTGAAGGAATATCACTTTCAGTTAGAGCTAATACAAAATGAATAATCATTTTTAATCACATATGCTAATACATTTCATCATATATAACTGTTATTTAAATTTCTTTAAATAAAAAAACATAATTTTCTTCAACCTAATTAGTTATATACAAATAAGTGATATACTAATATTGTGCCTTTAGTTTATAAATAATTTAAAGATATATCACTTTCAGTTAGAGCTAATAGAAAATAAATAATAATTTTAAATTAAATTGACAAATAAAAATCATCAAAAAGTTTTTAAATTTAAATTTCTACTTATTATAAGTTATTAATAAGAATCACACAATAATGAATTAACAATTTATAAATTGAGTTTTATTTACCTAGCTTTAATAGGCTTTGGTCGACAAGTTACTTCACTAGAGCTCGTTGATTTTACAGGACTAAACCGTTGCTGTGGAAATGTTTTATTTTCATGTAATGGCTCGGCATCACTTTGTGATTCGGTATCAGAGTCAGTTACTTTTTCTTTACATTTCAGATCAATTTCAGAACTTTCAGCTACCACCTTTAATAAAAAATAAAAAATGAAAATGTTTAAGATAAAAATACAAAATACTAACCATTTGTTCATCTTCAGAATCATTTTTCATTTCTACATCGGTATCTTTTTTTTCTTGAACTTTTTGTTCATCAGACATTTCTATAGTTACTTCTACCATAGGGTCATGGTCTAACGGAGTATGTTCATCAGTAGATCCTAACTTAGAACGACCACTGCCACTAGACTTTCTTCTATCTTTACTACACCATTTCCATTCTGGGTGAGCTTTGAAATGGGCTTCTTTAACTTCAGTAGCTAATTCATGATATTTTTGTTTTTGATCGGGTTCTAATGCATACCACCATTCTCCAAGAATCTTCGACACAGTTCTATTATCTTGATTAGGGTGTCGTTGATGAACTAAAGCTCTATGTCTCTTACTAAATATCATAAATGCATTCATTGGTCTTCGTATACGATCTTTAGCTTTTGTTAGAGGACTTTGTGGTTCTTTAGTGTTTTGCAAAGCACTAAGAGATTGAGTTCTACGTTTGCCAGCTGCAATAATAGCATTTTGATCATCAGTATCACAGGGTTCTTGTTCAAATACATCATCATCATCAACATCTGGAGATTCTGCTGGTGGTGGAGTTAAAATAGGCGGAGCTGATAAGGGAGGAGTGAGAGATTTTGGTACTGGAGCAAAGTTTGGTTGTACTGCTTCTTCTGAATTTAGTGTTGGTAATAATGTATCCCAAGAATAAACTATTAGGTTACCATTTTCATTATCTAAAATCAAACATAAGTTTATAGCTTCAATTTATATAAATACATTAAATTATAATTACTAGTGAGTGATGAATTGGGTTCAGGTGGTTCTTCTTTTCTTTCATCCATAACAGGTAATACAGGCAAAAGTTCAGTAGGGTGAACTATGACTTGTTGATGTACTGAATTCTTATTTTGATAATCCTGATACTCATTTTGAAGAGTGGTATAATGTTTAGTAACAACTGATGGCGTTGTGATTAAGTTTGGAATGTTTTGTACTCGCTAAAATGAAAAAAGTTGAGAGTTAAAACTTTAAATTATCACTATATTAGAGTAATTAAACTTTTTACTTGATGATATCCAGTGTTATGCTGCACTAAATGTTGTGAAAATGGTATATTAGGTACAGATGGTTCTTTCTTTATCACAGATTCTTGGAAAACAATATGGTTATTATCTCTACTGAAAGCTTCATTATTTTCAGAAATTCTACTGTATGCATCACTACCATTCTAACAAAAAAACATTTTTTAATTGGATGCATTTTATTAAGAATATAAACATTTTACTTACCATCTCAACTGTGGTCAATGCTTTTTCTAATATATGACCATGCTGTTGTGATGACACTACAACACTTGGATGTCTTTCGACTTGCCATTGGGTTGTAGATTTATTTGTGTGTTTTGTTTGTTGAGGAGATGATACAATTCCTCTCCAACATAATTGTGCTTGAGAATTATTGACAGGAATACTTGTTTTGGGTTGTATTGTATGTGGTGAAATTCGTATTACACTAGTCTGACTGGATGTAGGCATAGACTCATGTAAACCATGTTGTGTCTTTGGTCTCAATAATTCCGGCCTGATATGGAGATTAAAAAAGTTTAATATTATAAATTTTGAATAAATTGCAAAATGGATACTCATATAAAATTATTTTCACATACTTGACAAGTTGTTGTTGCCTATATTGATTATTAGGGGTGTTGCTTGTGGATGGTGGGGTTGTATTTCCATTTCCAGAAGGTGTTGAGGAAGGATAATTTTGATTTGTCGGCAAAATAATGGGTAGGAACATATTTTGACGGGATCCAACTGTAAGTGGTGATTGTGTATTATTATTACCCAAAGGACAAGGAGAAGAATATAATGGAGTTCCAGATCTTGAACTTCCTAATGAAACTACAAAAAATAAAATAATTAAGATACATATATAAAAATAATAAAAATATCTTAAATATTTATCTAATGTGAAGTTGAACAAGTCTAGAGAAGGCTAAAGATTAATTATTACGTTGTGTACCAAGCATGTTGGCAGCTTCTGTTTCATCAGGGTCAAAACGACCAGCCAATCGTCGTTCAGAAAAACTGGGTGAAGTTTGAGATTCTCGTGAAGTTTCATCTCCATCTATAGTACTTCGATTTCCTCTAAAAATGTATCAAGTTGGTTTTCACTCAAAATATTAAAATATTAATAATTAAGACTTTATTACCTTGTAAAACTCGTACTACTCGAAGCACATGATCTTATGCTACCGCCTCCTTTTAAGCTTAAGTGTCTAGAACAGTAACCTCTTCTTTGAGACTCCTTAGAACAACCTTCTTTGGAACATAACCGGCGCCACTGTTTTCCATTAAATTTTTTTCTAATTCCACTTGGTGTTGTAACAATATCTCCTTTCTTATACTTATGAGGAGATGTGATTTGAGATCTTGGTGTAGCTGGAGTTGATCTAGGTGTAGTGCTACCATGATCCAATATGCTACATGTGCTACCCCGGCTTTGCATACTGCTCCTCTTACTACTTCCTGATAATTTTCCAGCATCTACAAACAAAAACAAATGTTTATAGACACTAATATAATATAGTGATCATATATACAACATAAAATCTAATTTATAGTAGTCAAATCATTATTTTACAAAATACTGTCAATATCTTGGTAAGCCTTTTATTGTATAAATTGTTATTTCTAGATACTAATTATAACATTGATATCATTGTTAAAAATATGTAAATTAAATTACACTGTGGGATAACTTATGATTCGATTCAAATCATTAGACAGAGAAGTAATAGACATTTACATTTTTTTTTTTTTTTTTTTTGATAACTAGTTCAAATAAAATATTACACAAAATGTTATTACAGTCCAAATGAAAATAAATAAAATGTAATTTATTTAGTCCAATGTAATGAAGTTGAAACAGGTTTATAAAGAAGTTTTAGATAGTTAAATATTTTAACATACCAGCATCTGACATGAATAATATATCTTCTCTTCGGAGATCATCATCACTTTCACAGAAGTCATCAAAATGACGATTAGTTAAAGGTGGTAAAGGAGAAGTTGCTTCAGTTTGATAATAATCGACTGGCCCATTAGTTGTTGGAGGAGGTGTAGGTTCTCGTATTAATGGAATATGACCATTAGGTATACCATGTTCTAGTTCATCCCACCAGGGTGGTAAAAGTAAGCGAAGATCTGCTCTTTTGACAACATATTCTTCATTGTTTCCGGATACAATACTTACAACAAATCGGACAGGACTAGTTATTATTTTGAGTACAACTCCTTCAATAAATACTCGAGGAGCCAGATGTCCATCATCTGGTTGAGAACCAGTAATTCGAACACAAACCCTTGCACTAATATTAACCTAGAAAAAATAGAAAAAAATTATTAAATAATAAATATTACAATAATTAATTTAAAACAATTTTTTCTTTTCAATCAATATATCTATCACATACAACTTAAAAATTTAATTATTTTTAAAAAAGGAACCAATATTATTCTAACCAAATTTTTTTTTTTAATAAAAGTAAAGCAGTCTTAGTAAAAAATTAATAGTCATTTGTATTATAATACTATTTAATGTTAAAGATTTAAATTCCCTATTATTGAAAAGTTCATTCTTAACCATACATGCCAACATGTATCAAAATAAAGAATTTTTAATAATAATTTATATTAATAGTCAAATAGAAAATATTACTTATGTATATAGGTACTATAATTTAAAAATTAATGATTGTTACAATTGGAAGCAAACTAACTATTTAAAATAATATAAGATACAATTGTGTTATTAATTAATATTTAATTCAGTTAAACAATTTGGGTATCTTAAATTATTTCAATTACCATTGAATCAATACATATAATATGTAACTTACTTGGCTAAGAGATGGACTGGCATCACTAATAACATCATATTTACTAGAATTTAGGACATCTTTGAATAAAACATATCGCTGACCTTCATCAGCATAATCAAATTCTATCCATACATCGCCATTTGATGTTGCTTCTCTGATTAACCCAGGTAAATAAACTCCATCCCTTTTAGCTAATACTCTATGATCAGTCCACTCTTGTAAATCAACATCAAGTCTTGATGTTTCATCATGTCCATTTGCATATTTAGTCTCTTCATTTTGATCCACATGATCTTTAACAATAACTGGCACATCAGCATAGTTGGGTCGATTAAATCCATCAAGTCTAGAATAATCTACAGCAATAGATTGAGGGGGGACAACAACAACACTAGCTACACAACTAGTATTGCATTGTTTTTGAACAGGTGGTAATGGATCAGAAACGGGATCACATTCCTCAAGTTGTGACAAATCAAATTTTCGTTTCTTTGGCAATTTTTTAACTGCAGTTTGATTATTATTATTAACATTGACTGTGATGTTCGAATGACAATTGACTAGGTCCATGGTGTCGTGAGTGTTCATTAATTGGTTGATTTCAGTGTATGTTCGTCCGCAATCTCTCATCTCTTTAAATCTGTAAAAAACCATCAATACATTATTATTATTATCAATATCAAGAATTAATATATGGAATGAGTTTAAGTGTTTGAGTTTGTTTAAATTTTGATATAAATTCCATCTACCTTAACTTAATAAAATTGATTGTTAGCTAAGTATAATAACAATAAAAAATAAAAATTTAATAATAGTTGTTGTTATTGTAGTGAAATTAATATTCTTGAATGAAGATTTAAATAAATGAATAAGCAAGTAAAATTACATCAAAAAGTATTTAACTCAGTTGAAACAATATATAGCATAATAGTGAATAAAAAGAACCATAAATGGTGTTAACAATATCATGATATTAAATAGGATGCCCTATTAAAATATATAAAACTTTTAAAGCATTTTAATAATTTGTCCTTATTTATTTTATTTACAACATAAAGTTTTAATTACATGTAGACATTAATTGCTTCTAAATTGTATATTGTGAAACAAAGTATGTCATGATTTTAAATTCTTAGGTAATCAATTAAAAAAAAAAAAATAGCTGGAGAATGCCTCGGCACCAATCTTAATACCAGCAATTGATATTTTCACTCTGCCATATCATGTCAAGTGAAATAAATACAATATCTTATTAATGAATACATGCTTAAGAAACGCATTAAAATTAATTAATTAATTTACTTTACACAAATATTTAATGTTCATAAATTGTTAAAGGATAATCATTAATTTAGAATAATTAATAATTGTATTATCTATAAACAAACTTGAAACTACATAGAACTTTATTTAAGGCAATTTTAATAAGATGTGACATAAACTATTATTTTTTTAAATTGTAATTGTTGCATTTATGTAAAAAGAAACTTAAGTTTGTAATTTATTTTCTTAAATAATTATTTAAGTTTAATTTTTGTTCAATTGAACAACTATAATAATTTATTTTATTTTTTGAAACAGAATATTTTTTTAAAAGAATAATTCACAACTATTTATTTTTAAAACAATGCTTAATTATTTATAAGTATTTTAAATTCAGAGTGGAATAAGTACACTTAACTAATTACCATTACTACACTACTTACTATATCTAAGCTATAAATGATTTTAAATAATTTTACTTCTTAGAAAACAAAATTGTTTTAATCCAAAATATAAAATTTTAAACATAAATGTTATTAAAAAAAAATTAAAAAAATATTGTTATTGTAATTTTTAAAATATAGTTGTAGATGTACTTAACTATTAATTATAATACAATTCTAGAGTAAATGCAACTGAAAAAAAGTGATGTAAAATTAAAGAATATGTGGGAAAATATGTCATAAAGATATAATGATAATTTATTACCAATCAAAATGTATATACTATTGAAATAAATGAAAGTGTTTAAGTTATAGATACAACAAGAAAAAAAATATTCACGGTTAACATAATTAGGTAGGTAGAGAATATACGTAATGTATTTATACCAACAGTTTTGGTAAGTCTATAGTTTAACCAATTATTAACAGGCATAAATCAAAATTCAATTTATACATGTTTAATTAGTACAATTTTTATGTATATAATATATAATTACATACATATCATAATAACAACCTGTATAAAAGGGAATGGTAGTCTAATAATAAATTTAAATTTCAGCAACAGTATGAACAGATGTGTACAAACTAATGAAATATTTATTTAGAAAAAAATATGTATCAACATAATAGCTTAGCGGGTATTAAAAAACGTGAATAATAGAAACGACTATTTGGATTTCATATTTATACTTACTGAAAAAAAAGAAAAATATTTTTAAGGGTTCACTAAAGTGAAAAATAATAATTAAAATGTTTGTATGGAAAATTAAATCCAAAATTCATAAAAAATAATAGTAGATAGTGAATATCATACACCAAATAAAAAATATGAATTTTAAGGTGATAAACATTAAAAATTTTATATATAAGACCAAGAGCAATAATTTTAATATTAATAATAACAATTTCATGAAAGATATGGTTGACTGGTTTGTAGGTTTCAGTGGTTCATAATGCAGTATATAAAATGTACACACTAATAGAACCATAATTTGATGCACATCTAATAAATAGTCATAAAGATATTAGGATTAAAAATATAACACGAAAAACAAATTTTATTACAAAAGCAAATAAAAAATTAAGTGCTTTGGTAGATGTATAAATTAAAATATCATAAGTAATTAAAACTGTTACTGATTATTTTACTAAGCAAAAAAAAAAAAAAAAAAAAAACTATAAATTCTACATGATAATTAAAATAAAACATAATTATTTCCTTCAGTTTGGGATAAGTAAACTAAGAACCAGTAAATATTTACCTTGGAATAAGAAATGGGTAAAATAAATATACTTGTAGATATAATCTTAAATTGAAGGTTGAAGTCAAAGAGAGTACATATTTTTTTCAAGTTAATACACCATGTTGAATAAAATATTAACAAGTCTATGGGTAATTTTATCCCAGACAGATATTTAGATTCCATTTTCACATACATTTTTAAAAAAAAATGTACAACATTTACACTAAACATTTGTCGTGAGTAATATATGATCAAATACTTAATGCAATTATGACTAAAGTCAATTAATGATGATTCGAATCAAAGTAAAAATTGTACACCAGGTCTGTCCAGTTGTCTGACAATGAAAATATTCAAGTTGGTGAAAGAGAAGAAAACAAGTGAACCTAATCGGTGAAATGTATCGCAGGAATGAGTGATCAGAAAAGGAAGAACGACAGAGTAGATAAGATAAATAATCATCACACTGTTTGGACGGGAGAAACGTAACGTGAATTCGGCGGGAGACGAATATGAAAGGGACAGCGGCATGTAAAACCTGATGAGCACGACGATGACGATCTATGAGGAATGTAGATTCGACCGACGGTTGATCCATCATCTTGCGAAAAGGTGTGCGTGAGAGACGAGAGTGTATGTGCGTGCGTGCGTGTTATCACCAGAACGCGTACCAGCGCAACAGATGATTAGAGGTATTGGCTTGCGGGAACAAAGGATGAATGAATCGAATACTATGCGCGCACACACACACGCACAGGCACGTAAACATATACTATACGAATGCTCATAGAAATTCGACACGAGCACACACGTAAGGACATGGGTCAATGTGTGTGTGATCGTGACGCGGTGTACACGATTTACAGCGGTGACGAAAACGCTAGAAACGCAAAATGATACGTACCAGTTGTAGATGCCGCGACGAATCTACGGCCGTTGTGGATCGGCCGAAACAACGACGTGGACGGCGAGTGGGCAGCAGCAGTGGCAGCCGTCATCCACGAGGAGACGGTGACGGTCCGCTGTTCGGTCGTAGCAGCGGCGGCAGGAGCGACAGCCGCCGACGCGTGACAACGACATAATAACGCGCGACAAACGGACACGATTGTGTACCGGCGGCCAAACGACGATTACTACACACAAATACGGCTGTGCGATAAAAAACTGTAAAAGGCGACCGACCGAGGTGGAGAACTAGGGTCTCAAAACGACGTAGTCGCGTTCGGGGTTGTTTTCGACAGTATTTTCGAAAACAATGTGAGAAAGAGGCCAACTCTATAGCGCGGGCGCGCGCTCGCGCATACACACAGACGAGACGCTTAACGCTTACGGAACGGCGCCGATATTAATTATGATATTAAACGAAAACGGAACAGAGAAAAAGAGAGAGAGAGAGAGACCAGATGAAAACATGTCTTAAAACGAAAAGTCAGTTGTGTGCATATCACGATAACAATGAAATATATATAATTAAAATTAATAGAAAAAAAAAAAAAGGAAATTAAAATCGAAAAAAAAAACGCGCACACACACGGTCGAGGGTAAAACGGATTCAGCGCGCGCGCGCTACGGACGACGTCGGCGGTGGTGACTAGTAGCGGTGGTGTCGTCGGCCAACGCACAGACAGCTACAGCGTATCGCTATGCTTGCGTGGTGTACAATGTGTGTACGCGGGCCAGTGTGTACGTGCGTGTTGTGCGCGTACCGCGGTGGCCGACCGGGTGATGCGGGGCGGCGGCGGCGGTGGCTTCAGTGGCGGAGTAGTTGGAGTAGGGGGTACGCTGTTGTTTCACAATTGATTGGATCGACGGCGGCGTACGTGTTGTGTCGTCGTCGGCGGCGCGCGCCAGAGCACACTGGGCCCGGCGCACAAAGCAAACGGTGCGCAAAGGACGGACGGTTCGTCGAGTGTCGGTCCGTCTCGCTCTCTCTCCCGCGCGCGCGCGCCGTCCACCGCCGCCGTAGTGGTGGCGTCGGTGCGTAATTTTGTAGTAAAATCGTGATCGTAAAACAGCCCCCGCGACCCCTGCACACGCGAACGCGGCACAGCGCGGTGCACGCAGGCCCGGCAGTGTGACCGCGTCGCGCTCACCAAACGACGGCGCAGCCGCGTCACCGTTCGCACTGCGGTCGTTTTACCTGCGTCGGCAACGGAGCGCGCACCGACGTTAGCCGGTTTCGTGCCGTAAAACAGTGGTTGGGTGGTGAGGATCTTTTTTAAAGACGCGCGAAACAGTCAATCGGTATGGTCCTTCAAAATATGCCCCAAGTCAGGTGTCGCCACGGTTTACTTGCCCGTATCAAAATAATATCAATGTTCAAAACACGATGATAAGAATGGGAACTGTAATGATGAGTATAGAGAACTGCTGTACAAATTATACAAACACGACGTAGCTGTTGTAAAAATCGAAGATAACGTAAGAGAATCAAAAATAAATAAAGGGGTGAGACAAGGATGCACGTTATTTCCAATTATGTTCAACGCGTGTATTCAAGAAACAGTTGAGATGATAAAGGAAAAGATCAATTTTGGAATAAAGAAAATAAGTACGCTGCGCTTCGCCGATGATATACTAAAATTGTTTTAAACAAGGAAGATTTAAAGCAACTAATTAGAACTATAGATGAAATATTCAAGAGGGATTTGCGTATGAAAATGAATGTAAAAAAACAAAAGTAATCGTGTGTGAAAGGGAGAATAAAACTACATGGAAGCCAAGTAGTAAAACAAGAAGATGATTTTGTATACTTGGGAACAGGAAATAACAAAACGAATAGTTCAAGCTAAAATTGCATTTAATAATAAAAATAATCTATTTCCATCGAAAAATATCAATCTAAATCAAAGAAGAACTTATTAAAGACTTGTATGGAGTATAGCCCTTTACGGGTGCGAAACTTGAATAATATCGACACAAGAACGAAAAAGGTTAGAGCCGTTTGAAATGTGGTGCTATAGAAGAATGTTAAAAATAAGTTTGACGCAAAGAGTAATCCATGTAGAGGTAACGGAAAGAATAACAGAGGGAAAGTTATTATGGAATAATATAGTTAGAAGATGAAATTAATGGATGAAAAGACACTTGGTGCAAACTGAAAATTAAAAGTTACTCGGCTTACGATTCTACGGAATTAAAAAATTCTCGATGAGAATATAAAATATCAACAAAATAATACCATTTGAATAAAGCTAATTGTATGGTTATCGGTAAAAAGTCTGGGGTTGCTCAGTGCTAGGCACTCTTAGCAACCTCGTATTGAAACACGCAATTGTCATTTAGAGGTCAAATCGCTAGATGTACTCGAGTAGGTACGGAGGTAATCAAAAAAAAAAAAAATTTACGACCTTATATTGATGTAGTAAAAAAACTATTCACTGTCAATATAGTGTATCAAGTCTATATGGATTTGCGAAACATCTTTAAAAATTACGTCACTGATCTTTTTCGGAAGAGTTTGTTTTGAATTTTCTCTCCTGTTTTTTCACCCATCCTCCACACCCTCTATCACGGGTGATCTTACATCCACAACGCAGTACGGGGGGTACGAACTGCTCCAATGTGGTCCGAACACATTGTTACTTCCATGTGCGCCACTAAACCGCCGCAGCCGATCGATGACCGACTGACCCAAATCTGTCACTGTCCCTGCAGTGTTGCGGGATTTTCATCGAATCGCCGCACGCACCTGTACTATCCTGTTGTATCTTTCTTGCTCTTTCTCTTAGCCGAACGCACGTCACAAAATTGTGCCGAAATACTAGACTTTTTTCGGATAACTTCACGAGAACTTACTATTTACACATTTATAATTATTTTTATCAGGTGCTCAAAAACATATGAAACGTGACATATACAGTAGCAAATGTTCACTGAGTTGTATGGCTAGATTACTTTGCTTTAGATACTCTAAAGAACCCTGAACAATATTTATAATTATTTAATTAAAGCCCTAATACGGGAGTCTAAACGCGTTAATCTCGTTATTTATGTTTATCAAAATATAAGCAACACAATAATGTTCAGTACCTCAAGCATAAAATATATCAATTAAATGTAAACGTCTGAAGTCCTAATTAGTGGGCCATAGTACTGAAAAATAGAAGGACATGACACAAATTAACGTACTCAATACAGCTAAAATGATAATAATATTGGGCACATTTTTACTTTACGGGACACCCTTTTTTTTTCGAAAACCTAGGTAATTCAATGTTTTAAAAATGATGGTGCATAAAAAAATTGTCGCAAATCATCAGTTTTAAAGTTATGGTTATTTGAAGTTAGAGTATTTTACAATATATTACTGTTTTCATAGGCGTGCGCAGTCCTCTTGTTCAGGGTATGCAGAAGCAGTGGCGGATCCAGGAGGAGGGGCAAAAGGGGAATTCTCCCCCAAAATCGCCTTAGTTTCCCATTGTTTACAGTGTTTAGCCAATTTTGTACTTTTGCCTCCCCCCAAATTAAGCACTGGATTACCACAGGCACCCCTAAAAGTTATTTTAAGAATGTAAAATTCTGATAAAATATATACACAATACACAAATATTTAAATGTCTTACTGTTTAATTCAAAAAAATTTACTTAAAACTCAAATAAAAATAAAAATATACTATTTTTCTGCAGCACAAGTTTTTTTTTCCAAAAACGATTTTTGCCCCTCAAAGAGCTTCAGGGTATACAGCAAATTTACCAAATCGCAGTCATATCAGTATGATTTCCTAAGTTATTTAATATGTTATATAACTTAAAAGTGTATAACTACAAAACTATGTCCGAGCGTCAAATTTTAACTTCACCATAGTTTTGAGCGTATTTAATTACGTAGATTAAAAAAAAAAAAAATTGCAAAAAAAAGGGTGTCCCGTAAAGTAGAAATATACCTAATATTGATATGAACATGATGATTGACCGTTGACGTCGTGTGATGTCTCTTTTCTAGCCAGTGGCAGATTTACGGGGGGGGGGGGGGGGGTCCAAGAGATCTGGACCCCCTTAGGTTCAGAGTTTAGGCTGTGATATATAATTTGTTCGAATATCTTGGTTTTAAAATGGTTTGATATGTTTTTTCGTTTTCATAAATATTGAATTTTAAGTAATAAATTATTAATGGGTTGAACATTTTTGTGTTTTGATATAAGATAAAATTAAAGGACCCCCCCTCAGAAACAATTTTATAACTATCACTGCTTCTAGCCGTACAATAAAATGTATTTGATATTTAAACCAATTCGACTAAAAACAGAGAGAAGTAAGGGCGTATAAATTACATGAAATAGCCGTAACATTTATCTCAACCACATTTAATACCATGGCGAACATAGGGGGTATGCAGCTATATCCAGTCCCAGCAATTTTATTTATTTTTGAAACACAAATTATGTACTAATTTAATAACGATTTAATGTATTAAATTAAATCAAAAAGTAGTGCTTTGCTTCAAGAAAAATTAAGTAGCTTAATGATTTTAACTACAGAACATTAAATGACTAAACATTTAAATCTGTAAGACATTATTAATGATTTCAAAAACTCAACTGAACACCAGAATTGTGTGATGACCAATTACAATTATTTATGAAATTTATTTTGTTTTTTCATTGAATTATAGGTATATGTTTTTGTTTGTTTATATTACTCAAACTATTTCAAATGTTATACATTCAATTTTTTTTTTCGTAATTTATTTAAAATTTTAATTCTAAAACACTTGAAAATTTAATGGTTTAATTAAAATAAATTTTATAAATAATTGTAATTGAAATAATATAAATAATATAAATAATTATGAAAATAGTTATAATATTAAATAAATGGCTATTCAGTCACTTTTTTAAGGAAAAAATTAAAATTTTAAATTAAGCACTTTTTTCGACATTTGTGTGTATATTTTTACCAGAATTTCTTAACGCTTAAAATAACTTTTAATGGAGAGGGAGAGGTAGTGTCAGCCTTTTGCATACTCTGAAAAATAAGGCTGTGCATGCTATTATTACGACCGTGATCAACATTCGTATACATACCGTCAAGTTGGTACAAGACAGGTGGACCGTACCCTTATATTATTTTATTCATCATAAAACAGCAGACGTGCTAACTGCAACCGACCGTAAAATACGCACCCGCAAAGACAGGTGCAGAAAAATCACGACTGGAACGCATAACACTGCTACGACGTCTGGAAATTGAATACGCAAACGTCCGTAAAATTATATCACCCGGCAGATCAAGCAATTATATTGTCTTTTTTTATCTTCAACGCGTTTTATTTTTGATATATCTCATCGACCTAATATAATTTACTTATACCATTGATTAAATATGTTAATCAATGCTTATACTATATACTATAGTTATATGTGTGTATAATTATTATTTTAGGTTTAAGATAGTAATTTCATACCGACAAAAATAAGATTTTATCGTTATCGAAATGTTGAGCTTCTTTTAGAAATTTTGATGGATCCGATGATCATTTATAGTCAGGGCTGAATCAAGGGAAGGCTATAGTCCCGAGCCTCAAGTTAAAAGGGGCCCATAATGTGTTTCATTATCGTTGGCTTACAAATATAAAGTACTTTATCATCTATTAACTGCAGTGTTTGGAAAGAAAGTCGTTTGTGAACGACATTCACTTTTTTCAAATAGAACGTGAACGTGATCGACGTTTATATTTTAAATCAATTTGAACAATTTTCGGAGTATTCAAATTTATTTACTATTTTAAAAATATATGTATAAATAATAAAAATTAATTATAATACGTTTGAGTATAGGTCTTAAACATAAAGTATAATATTTTTAATACATTTTATAAAGGGTTTAAAGAGAATACAAGTAGATGATTCATTAATATAAAACAATAAAATTTAAATGAACGAACAAATTAATGCGTTCATTTTTTTCATATAACTTAAACGTGAAGGAGTTCCTTTTTTATGCATTGAACGTGAACGAGTTAGACTTTTAATTTAACGTTTAACGTTCCAAACACTGATCAAATATGACTATACTACAGTATATAAATATGATATATTTATTTTAACTAATATTTTTTACAAATTACTGAATCTGAGTAAAAAAAATAAAATTATTTTGGGTTAAAGGGTCTGACCAAAAATAAAAGCATTAGTAATAGCTATAAAATATATAATAATAAATAATATACATACATAATAGCTTGAAATCAATGGTGAAAGTATCAAGTAAGTATTAAGACCATAATCCAAATAGGTCTATAGTTATGGATACAAAGCAATTTGTATGCTTATATTATGCTACTTTGTGGAAGATAATTCATAATAAAATTAAATAAACAGCTAAAATCCCATAGCGTATATATTTCATAACGATCAATTTTAAAACACATCGCATGGATGTTGTTTTCATCAACATGCTCTTTAGTAGTACACCTATTCGTATTTTATGGGTCTATTAAATAACAACCATTCGCCACCACCTATTGCATACATAAATTTCATAAAATGGTATTGATCAGAGAGGATATTTGACGTTTGGCGGTATATTTTTTTTCCAAGGAATATACATGACATTACGTAGATTGACATGTTTCTGGACCTATTCAATTTTTCTGCTTTACGAATAGTTATATGTTATAACTATATGCACAATAATATATAAATACAATATAAATATAAAAAAAAAAACATAAATTAACTATTATTATTATTATTATTATTTCTGGAACTGCGATAGGCACATGCTATTCATAGAACAATACCATACGTAGCAGACAATATATGAATATTTTAAATGTTTACGATGGCTTATATATAAAATTGTATTGTGTCTCGTGATCCATAATGTAAGTTATGGCAAGAAAAAAAAAGCGAATTTCAGATATTTAGAGTTTTGGCCGTAAAGACGAGCAGCAATTATTTTGAGTACAGATCAATAAAAACGGAAATAGAGATTTGATGGTACGATAGGTAGGGAGACAGTTAAAAATCGTAGATCAAGATGGATCAAGATGTCCTAGAAATATGTGAATAAAATAGTAACAAATTAAAGATTCAAAACATCTCCAAACCGACTAACATAGACACTTTTCCAAAACTAAAATTTATAATTAACTTAACCACTGTGCAGTGGTGGAACTAGGAGGAAGAAGACGTGGATTCATCCTTGGCAGTATTGATAATAAATTTATTAATAATTCATAATATAGTTTATAGGGGCAGATACATACTAAGGATTCTTTGGGTCTGGAGCAAACTAATTTGGGGCCCCTTAATCATCACAAAAATATAAAAGTATGATAAAAAAATACACAAGTTTGTAAAATGTTGTGTATTTTTTTATCATACTTTTATATTTTTGTAATGATTAAGGGGCCCCAAATTAGTTTGCCCCAGACCCAAAGAATCCTTAGTATGTAAAATGTTTGTAAAATGTTAGTAAATATAGTTTTCTACACCATAACCAATCAAGATAATTAAATGCATCCGATACAATGAATTACATTTTTATAATTTCTTACCGATGTCAATTATCATATTTAATTAAAATTTAATTTATTCTTAGATAATTTATAAACTGCCATAGAAAATATGATCTTAAGTGTTGTTGCGTCTATATTTACAATAACAAATTTCTACGTAAATTTGGACATAATTATGTAATTTTCCACATTCCGGCAATAACCATAATAAATTAAGTACAATTACAATAATTTAGAAATTAGAATTACTGAAAATGTTCTCGTTGCTTCCCCGCTAGTGACTATCCTGTATATAGGTACTAATAGTATTCATAAATTATATAATCAAAATTAAATTAACGATTTCATATAAAATATGTTTAAAGGTTTACTATAGGTTAGTATAGTGATGTGTAAGTATTGGGAATACAATACCTAATTCAGGTAGGTGGTGTCGTGATGGACGGTAGCACACTGGTACTGTAGAATATATAGGAACTGCACAACTGTATAAGATTATAATTATTACTATAATAATTAATGCAATATTGTATGCAAGTTGAAAATGTCAGCTTGTGATAACACTGTTTTATGTTACCAAATTAATATACCATCGAGTTCACTCGGGGAAAAAAATAGTGGTTGTACTTATATTTCTCAGATTTTATTTTTATGCAATACGATGTAAAATTGACATCAATGGCACAGCTTAATGTTATTAGAGCTTTAGACAGGCGCAGAGTGCGAATTATATTCCGAATGTGGTATCTAGACTCCAAACAAATTACTTTTTTTTTCTAATACTTAATCTTCTTAATCTACTTAATCTACGATGGTACATTATATAAACGGATACAAATGTACGATAAAATATTTATCTATTCTGGCGGCCCACACAAAGAAATCATTATTTTATTCGAGATGATTTTGCTCTTATTCGGCCAATTCTCTGATAGGGCTTTTAACGCCTGCGATGATCAAATCGTAGGCGTTTTGAATTCTCACGATTATAATGAATTTTATTTAGTGTAGTAGGTGTAAATGTTGACAACAGAGTTCCAAGGCCGCCCGCAGAAATTTTTCTCGTGGGGGGCGGGGGGCCGGCGAAAAAACAATTCATTTATCATAAATTCTGTTTTTTATTAAATTGCAATAAATTAGGGTACAATATTATTTTGTTTTAAATGTATGAAATAAAAAAATGAAAAAAAATATTGATCAAATATTTATGTATTAGAAAACATCGAAATTTTAAACCAATTATCCTAAAGAGCGGGGAGGGGGGGTCCTTGCCGAGTTCCCACTATGAATTATGAATTTTGGTCTAGTTGCTCCAATGTTAGTGAAGTGGTGGGGTTCACCATATACTTTAGCGAAGTGAAAGTAGTTTTAAATGCTTAATGTTGCAAAAAATCATACTCCATTCGTGTATGACGTACGAGATTGCAAGGACAAGATATCATTTAATATTCAATAGTGATAAGAAAATCGTTGAGACGGTATTAATCAAGAGTATATATGTAATGTAAGTATAAACAGTTAATAAATATGTACGTACCTATTTAGATAAATGTCATATAAATTTAACAGATGTCCATGACATCATCGACCAGATGGCATTATGGACAAACAAAATTCTAATATTTATCTTAGTCAATTCATTATTCGTTGTACTGTTTAATTTGCTTTCTACAAACCACGAAACATATAATGCCGTTAGACCCAAACCGTTTTACGGAAACATACGACGTTTAATGAATTTAAAAAACTTCAAATACGTTATCAACAGTGACGTCTGTAAATTGTTACATCTGACGCCAATAATAGTGCACAGTTACATTGGGAATTTCGACTTCCGCTTAGCTTTACGTCAGTCTTATTCAAAAACAGTCCTAGATTTTTTGGGCTTCCGTTACGTATTTATGGTTGGATTATCTAACAGCAGTGATGTTCAGTCACGATTGCTTCAAGAATCGTCTCAATTCGGCGATATAGTTCAGGGAAACTTCCGAGAAGCCTATAGGAATTTAACCTACAAACATGTAATGGGATTAACTTGGTTTACAGAATGTTGTCGAAATTCAACTTATATGGTTAAGATGGACGATGATATAGCAGTTAACATATTCAAATTAAAAGATGTCATTCAAAATAATTATGATTTGGCCGGCTGTATAATTAAGGCGACACCAATAAGAGATAAACATAATAAATGGTATGTGAGCAAAGAAGAATTTACTGAAGAAACATATCCAGCATTTTTGTCCGGTTGGTTGTATGTAGCAAAAATGACATCAGTTCAACGTTTGTTGAGAGCAATCAAACTTAAAGATTATTTTTGGATAGACGATTTATACGTGACAGGAATCCTAGCTAAACGAGCTCAAATAAGCTTAAAAGATTTAAGACCAGATTTCGAGACTGATCCTGGTGCAATATATTGTTGTGTTAAAAAACAACAAAGGTGTGAGTTTTTAGCAGCACCGACTGGTGATAATTCTTTTATATTAAAACAGTATTCTAAAAAATTATCATATTGTAAAGCTACAAATTCATCTTGTGATGTATTTCGAAAATCTAAACACCACCATTCTTGTCTTGATTTATGGAAAAAACCAGCAGTAAAAATACGGAAAGGAAAACCATCAATAGAAATTTTGAATTGAAATTTTTTCTCTCTAATTAATGTTATGTAAACTATATTTTATTTTATAAGGTATTTATTAAACTAGTCATACAATTAGAGATTGTGTTTAAATGAAATATGTAATAATAAACTAATAATATTTATATTTGAAATAATGCACCATATAAAAATTGTAAATAAAAAATTGTTCTTAGTATAATGAATACATAATAAACTAACAGTAATAAAAATAATAACTTTTTCATATCTTAATGTTGGTTTAAAATT